>JAODTK010002314.1:0-25980 GCA_026419785.1 Sclerodactyla briareus | reverse complement strand
GTATTAGAACTTATACTGAATCACATGGGGTCACAAGGGTGAAGATGTAACATACCAACTTAAAAGTTAAACTCAGTAACCCCTAACCCAATGCAAATCCCCCCCTATCAAATTGGTAATCTCATACACCAGGTCCACATGGGGGCCATGATTGATAATGTATACCCATGTGTGTTTGGGTATATGCGATAGTGCTATGGATCAGGGGTGGGTTAGGGTTAGTGAGGGTTATCGGTTACTGTAGGCTTAGGGTTGGTAACAATAAGATTTGAGATTACATCCGCAATTGGAATCGGAACCAACACCATCCCTGGGCAGTAATCCTGGCTAAGTGCATTACTGTATACGTGGTGTTTGCTGCAGGAATTGCAGTGCTAACTTCCAATGGAATTGATTTTTTTAGATTGCCAGACAGATAAGGTCAAATAAATAAGATCTACTTCAAGATGTAACATAATATATCGTCTCTCCAAAGGGTGAAATACATACTTTTAATATTTAGGAAGTTTTGCGTTGTATTCACAGTTTGTAAGAAGCGCTATAAGATACAACATATAACTTTTTCCTAACAAAGATTGGAATAGCGAAACGCAGTGAAATGACAGTGAATACAACAGATGTCGCAAGATAAGCCACATCAGGACACGTACGTTTGTAACTTGTAGTGCATGTAACAGTACTGCCTCCTACATATACAGGATGGGGATATGCCATTCGCTGGTTCACATTGCAGCAATTAATCTCCGAAAAGAAGGCAGAACAGTGTAAACCAAACCAAGAAGGACAAGGGAATGAATAGGAAAAAAAACTAATGAAATCATCACTTTTCCTCCCCGTTATCTATACCGAACCTCTGATCATTTCTGATCATTACCCCAACTAAATAATGCCCTCTGTTACCTTGTAGGATATCGGGAGGCAAGATTAGAACGGTTTTATGATGGGGTAACCCGTTGACTGCCGCACTTAGCCTATCAACAGCTGGTAATTTTTGATCAGCCGCTCCTGAATTTCAGAAGCTGATAATGTGAATGAAGATTGTGTCACCTTTAAATGATCCCTCGCTTGGTGTTCTGTACATCCATTTGAAAAGTTACAGCCTATTTTATGGCGCATTTTTTTTTTTTCCCCGAGGAAAAAAGAAAAGGGAATATATGATCAGGAAGAACTGAATTATCTATTGTTAAAAGAGGAGCGATGGTGAGTGAAATTTTATCCCTATTTCAAGAAAATATTATTTGCCAAATAAAAGATATATTTTCTGATTGTGCGAAATATTTATTCACAATGGAAAACACTGTCCCCTCAGAAAAATATTTCAGAAGAGAGCACATAATATGTTTCGATGGAGGAAATTATTCATAAAAGAAATACTTTCCTAATTATGAGAATATATGTAAGATATATTTCACTGAACAAAAAAAAAATTGTTTGCAACACTAATATGTTCGCCAACAAACTCTTTGTTGCAATGAAATTTCTTTGCTCTTCACCATTAGATATTAACATAAAAAAAAAAAAATATATAACGTAGTCTTGCAACCTGATATGTGCAACAAAATATATGTGGCACCGAAATGTGTTTGCTTGCCATAGTAGGTTTGTATCAACGAAAACAATATATATATAATTTTTAAATATATATACTATATACAACGTAGTCTAGTCTTGTCAGGGTTTCAGTGATAGCGATTCCACTGGCGTAGCTCACGCCAGCTGCTTGAACATCGGTAAGCGAAAACTACCACAGAAACCTTCAACTTCAATGATGTGTGAGGCATCTCTATATAGGCTGTAGTAGTGGCTGAAATGGGGACCCAGACAGGGTGCAGAACAAGGTTTGCAATCCTCCTGTCTACTGCGCCGACTCAATAAGTAGTTGGACAGCCTCTCCAACGGATTGCGTACTGCGTCCATTATAACGACTAAAAAATTAGCAGTAAGTAGTTCCTTTAGTTGTATCTGGAACAATTAGCATGTTACACACGTACCGAAAAAACTCGCCACGAGTTGGGCCAGAGGTTTTTTTGTTGAGGAAGTTGAATGCGAAGCGGGATGCCATGAATTGCAATGTGCCGAAATCAAGGTTAGGATTGAGAATGGCTTAAAGTTCTTGCGCCGTGCCCATTATAGTTGACGTTTGAACGCACATGGTGATGGTGGTGGAAATAGTATAAATGTCGGGAATATCAAGATTCAATAATATCCCTAAGCAGGGCATTCTATAGACCTGGTGCTCAATTATCCTGAGAAAACAATTACGCGAGCATGCCTCCGGCCATCGGGTTCCAACTTCCACAATTTACGAAGACAACTCCAAGGAATGGAATCATTGCATTCATTCGTTAATCTGACCCTCGATTCTAACCAGCATGCATCACATATGAAAACACTTAACAAATAGTAATGGAGTATTGATATTCCTCATAATCAGTTTCTTTCTATACAGCAGCTCTTGAAATCGGTTATCCTATAGTACAAAGTGGAAAGCCGCGGTTGCAGGTGACGGAATGCCACGCAGGTACCCAGTAACAGTAGATTCACGTACATTTCACGGCTCCGGTAATCGCCGATTTTTATTTTTTTGGGGGGGGGGGTGGGTTTTGGGGGGGGGGGGGGGGGGGGGGGGGGGGGGGGGGGGGGGGGGGGCGGGGGGGGGGGGGGTTTGGGGGGGGGGCCCGGGGGGGAAGAAAGCAACGGCTCTGGTCCATGAGGCTAGTTCTTTCTCTTTCTTTTGATCATATATATTTTTTGTTGCTGCAAAACATAGTTTGACAGCAAATATTATTTTCTGTCAACAATAATTGTAGCCAAATCTATTTTTGGGTTTTTAACATTTTTCCTAGTATCTACCTATTCGCGTTCGGAAAAGTTTTTGTAATGGACAATACTGCAATGGAAAATATATCTTGGTTACAAAACACATTGTAGGAACAATATAATTATTTTCCTTGTAATATGTATATTTCACTGGAAACATAAAAAACGTGGCAAACGTATATTTTGGGCAAAACAATAATTGTGTAAATGAAATATATCTACATATATTTTTCTCAGGAAACTTATTTCTTTTCCGGAAATTTTTCCACCGAAAATATTTTGGCTTCACGAAATATTTTTAGGGGAACAATATTTCATTGTGAATTAAATATTTCACGATCAGAGACAATATTCTTGATTTGGCTATGATATTTCTTCTTGATCATATATTCCCTTTTCTCGGCGCCCATACCTATTTCCGATAACCTGTTTTGCTGAAACTAAATACGCAAGTGTACCCGTGCGTGCGCACTGTACTTGTTTGTTGCAGATGCAAAACAAAAATTGTTATTGCGGTAGTGTGATTTTTGAACTATGTGTTCCGCAGATGAAAGGAAACAAATAGAGTTAAAAATTGAATACACTTTTCGGCAGTTATTTTTGCACAAAGGCATTTACGATTTATCTGCTGATTTCTTAGCATATTTTCAATGATCGTATCTAATTAAAGGGCGCAAGGACGGGTAGCTATGCGCAGTCGACGGGTACCCCACCATATATAGGCTACATATGAAATCCTACCCTAATCCTAACTCTACTCCCATAAGACCTACTGTCGGCACCTAGGTTCTACATTGCCGGTGAACGGGAGTCCCTACACGCCGCGTCCAGCCACAGAGGAGAGGTGAGGGCTGTTGAATGGTTGTGTGACAGTCACAATTTTACGGGTAGCACAGCTAGCTTATCACACGTTAGGGCCAACGTTAGCCCGTTGCCTAGGCTTAGGCTGACGGGGATGTCGAGCCTAGTTCATGCGAACAGGCGCAATGAATTTCACGTGAAACTATCTGCCACTCGAAGCCAAGTAGTCGAGCTTTTCTTAAGAGCAATAAGAGTTGAGAGGTTTTGCAACTTTACTGTTCAAAAATAAATATCAAGCAATCATTAATTTTGTCTTGGCCTTTGCTACTGTTTACTTCTCCCCAGGAGGCTGCACATCTTGATTCATTTGATATATCAAATTGAAAGTAGTAGTAGTAGTAGTAGGTTGAGTTCGTCATCCGACATGCTCTGTGATCAATCCCGCCACGTATCCGATCTGCAGCAAGGTTATGCTTCCTCGAAAACTGTGAATGTTGCCGGATGTCCCTGAATTGCGATTGATTTTTCAGAGCGCAAAGTAGTCACAGGTATCCAAACGTGCTAGGTATGTCTCAATGATTCAATTTCTCTCAGAGCGATCTTCGCGGAGCTTCTTCTTGGAGTCTCGCGAACCGTCGACAAAAAATACGTGGGAACGTCTAATGTGCGAAAACGGAAGACAAGGGAGGGATTGTTCACATCATAGAGTTCGTCGTTTGGTATATCCAATTGTTATGGTCCATCGGAGTGGGAGAACATTGCGGAGTCTTCTTTGGAAAGTGGCAATTTTGTGATCAAGATCTTCCGTTGTACCCCACAGCTTACCAATTATACAGAAAAATACTTTGTATTAGGGCATCGAAATCCGGAGTTTGATGTTTGACCCTACTCGTCTGCTCTTGAAAAGTGTTGATCGGTGTTAAGCATTGTGGATACCAATTCTAAAATTCTAAATTTCAAATTGAAATTGGCGAACATAAAAATGCGAGCCAAATCAACAACGGAAGCTTATAATGGTCATTCAGAAATAAGAATTGGGCTGTAGTCCAATCAGTTTCTATTCCAATTGTGAGGCAAGAGACTAGGCTCCCCACTCTGATGGCTATGCAGGCACGCGGAATCGCAAGACAAAGATTGACATCAGCATTTGCGTGGGGGATTTCGGCTAACATCGTCACAACTGTGGGCATATGGGTATTGGCAGGCGTTTCACCAATGACGAAAACATAAGGTAGTGAATGTGGAGTGATTACTGCCCACGGCAATTCGAAACCGTAGTGTTGTACAGTAGTTTTTACCAACCCTTGACGAAGGAGGCCGAAGGATACTAGGTTTTAACCCTTCAAAATATCCTGCTGACCTCTACGGGTTCGCAAAATATGGTTCAGTTTGGATTTTCGAAAAAATATTATTAGGCACACAGCCTGAGCGAACAACAACAAAAAATATCCGAGGAAAGGCCGTCATTGAGCTAAAATTCGCTTCCGAATGCCTAAAAAAATGAAAAAAAATGTTGTTCGCGGTGTGCCAGTGGTGGATTTCCTCCCCGTGCTCGCCGTCATCTCCAAAGCACACAAGCTATATGGAAATTTCTGCCATTGGTTCCAACTCCGGCTAAATCTGTGAGTGAAAGTATACAAACAATATTCGCATTGGACCTGAAAACTACAATCAATCTCCTCTGGATTACTAAACCATTTAACCTCCGGTCCGTTTCAGCCTCCTCCAACACGCGCGATGGGCCGGATGCAGTAGCCTATAGGCTAGCAGACTGCTTGGATTGTTCCTCACAGGTAACTGGGCAACTGCGGAAAGTTCCCCCTCTCTCGCGCCTGACGTCTATCATGGTGGGGACAGTAGACCTAAAGCTAGCAAAAATGTCCCAATTTTTGGTGAGATCCTGTGTTTCTAGATGTGCAGGGAAAAATCCAATAAATTTGAGCACTTCGCTCAAATTCTGTGTAGCAGTATGAGCACAATGATGAACATGTATGGCCAAAAAGTTAGAGTCAGGGCAGCGATTAGACCGAGGGATCTGACAAAATGCTCAATTTCCACCGATTACAAAAATTTGTGATCACAAAAGGACCAGATTTGAAGCCATTCCGGCGGCTTGCGCAACCGTTAAAAAATCTATGGTACGATCCGGCGCTAACCTAGGGATAGAAACCCTTGTCCCCTTAAAGGGTCTGTTCCCCCCTCTTGGCCCCCGTATGAAAAGTCTGGGGACGCCACTGTGCGTTACGCAGGCGCACCAGACTCAGTCGGCCTGGACCCAAGTTAGGCGTATCTATGTTAATCGATCCCCAAGTAGTGCAGGACCGTTTACCGGGAGCCTCGGCTAGGCCTCGCTCCCCAACACAGGGATTCCTGAATAACGTACTATCGGAACCGAAGAGGTGATCGGGGTGGGGACCTATTTCACTCGGCGCACCTCGACACCCACTGGCTGAACCCAAGCGGACGTGTTCCAAGTCAATCGATTCAAGGTTTACGAGCCGGCGTTACCCGGAGTCTCGCGAGCACTCGGTTCACCACAACGGGATTTTGGAATACCTATTTCGGAAACGGAACGCAGAGGTCATAAAGTTGGGGAAAATTATATTCTTACTCTGTGCACTCGACTTAGGCGGCCGGACCTGGTCGGGCGTGATTCACAGTCTGTGAGTCGTGCCCTTGTATGGACAGCCGATTGACCAGACCGGGTAGTGATCCGTATTGTAAGCTCTGTCCAGTGTTGGAGGGTCGAGGCCGGCCCTCCGGGATCGAGGCGGCCTCGGGCCAGCTTTGGCAGACTCAGGCCTCGGCCTCGGCATCGGAGGTGCCGGCCGCAGGTCTCGCCTCGGCCCGGGAGCTTCCGGCATCGGATTGGGGGCGTAAGGGCGGGCGAGGCCGGACAATATTTTTTTGTAGTAAATAAAGAACAAATGAAAAGTTTATGTCACAAATGATGCTCGGAATTGGTTTGAAGTTCGGCGACAATTTGAACTAACGTAGCGACTCGCGATATCACCCAAAAGATACCGGTAAAATATAATGGGGCTGCGTTCGGCCGCCGTGCAATGCCCCAGTGCAGTGCTAGAGTGCCGGCTGCCTCGCGAGCTAGCTGGCCAGAGACAACTTACAGTAACGAATGCACTTGCACTGGCACAGTGCAATTCAGTCTATGTAGCTTTGTGTACAAGCAGGAATCCTGCACTGCGCGCACGTAGTGAAACCACTCACTCATGATCGCCCCCTTCCGTCGTCGTAGGCGTTGCCCGAGATGAATTTGTCTCCAGTGCCGGAAAAAGGCTAAGCCTGGACCAATAAAATACGAAGAATGTGGGGTCTGTTCTGCAAGATCGTGGATGTATTGTATACTTCATAGAATTATATTCATATAACTGACGGTGTAGTCTGTAGTGTGTACTTGAAAAAATCACACCAAAAGATATTTGATTAATTATGCATTAGATCCCCACATGGGAGATTATGGTTCTGCCTTCGCCAGCGCCGCCGCGCATTGTTAGCGCGATTACTCTCCAATGCATTGTCAGGTCGACTTGAAACTTTGCAAACATGTTATCGAATAATTAAAATCTCGGATGAGTTCAAGCAATAGGGACTCGCCCCCAACTACCACGAGGGCGGGCAACCTGGATTTTTGACGTTACTTTTTTATCGCTGATTTGCGTGTTGTTTTGGAAATGGACGATCGATGAAGACAACTTTCGTTTAGCCTCATGGGACCCACCGATCACATCGTTATCGAGTGAGATCGACATTGTCTCTCTGCCCATGATGCTCAAATATTTGGAGTAATACGTGCTTGGTTTACCGCAGTCGAGTTAGTTATGTGAATTTAGTCAAGGAATCTATGCATCATGACAGTGTGTGTTCGTGTGTGTGTGTGCGTGGCGTGTGCGTGTGTGCGGTGGGTGTGTGTGTGTGATGTGTGTGTGGGTGTGTGTGTGGTGTGGTGGTGGGTGTGTGTGTGACGCCTGGATGTTAACACGCTAACTCGACTCCCACTATGGTGGATTCAAGATCTACTTGGTATGTGGGTTCCCCATATGAGTATATGATCCCGGTGTTTTTCGGTCAGGTGAAGGTCAGATGAGGTCAACAAACGTTCAGGGCAGTCAAGGTATCACTTAGCCTTTTGGCTATTCTGGTTTTGTTTGGTTGTTAGGTTTGAGTCACTGTAGATTTGATGCTATTGATGCGAATAATGTTAGGCCCTCGCCAAGATGGATTTTAAAATGTAAACTTTTATAGATTAAAAAAAATTATGTGGTGTTACACACATTGATTTGGAGGGCAGGTAATCTGCTGATTGAAATCCACGCCCTGTGGAAGCCAGATGGTGCGGCCAGAACAAGTACTCTGCTTCTCCAAAGATGCTGAAATGTTTTCAAAATGCAGTGCAGTGACCTTAGCATCTGAGGCTAGTACCTTATGCATGTTGCACTTACGAAGAGTCATATTGAAGAGTGTATTTAAGTGATGGTATGAGTATAACCTTCAGCAAATCTCACAAGCATTAAAATTTTCACAAATACATTAGATTTTTTCTTCTGAGTACTGACTTCAAGAATAAATTGGTTGCATATCAACGTTCGCGTGTCAGTCCTCTCATTTTCGGGATCTGCAAACATTCTGTCTCCATATATTAATCTAATGATAACTGTAGCCTGGGGCAGACAAAACCGTAAAATTAGTTATGTATTCAAACACTGTTAATTTAAAATGTATGCTGTTATATTTATTGCCCGCATCGGCCTCGAGGTGTGGCCTCGGCCTCGGCCCTCGAGGTTGGCGGCTCGGACTCGGCCGCGGGGGTGCGGCCTCGGCGTTGGCCTTGACCTGGAATGCAGCGGCCATCACTACAACCTTGGCTATGTCTCGATCAGAAACGGAAAAGTAGTAAAAGTATACCCACAAAAAAAATTACTTGTAGGCTAGAAGGAAAAATTCTCAGTAAAAATAATGAAATCACGGAGGAATAGAGTTTAGGAGACACGATACTTACCGTGATAATTTTATATCACTTCTCATGTCCACCTGTGGAAAAAATATAACACCGATTAGGACTCTAATTGTGAGGTCTATTCAATGATTAGGGACCTATGGTAATATAGGCCACTTTGTGCACGAATAACGGTTTTATGAGTTCATTCAATTTAATCGATATAGTTACACCCCAGTCTCCAAACGTATGGTTGTTTCAGAGGTGTTATCTCAAGCATAGCAAAAATAGGAGTGTTTTGGATATTTCTATGATCGATATTACAGGTATAGGCCACGGGGAGTACGATTAATAACTGGTAGCGTTGAAGATGCTTGTCCTTCTGCCGTTATGGGCGTCCGTTACACACTTCCTGGTGGATCATTGAGTCCCTACTACTTTTCGCTAGCTTTCTGGCAGTCATTTTTCCCCACTATCGGATTTCAGTACAGTAGTCCCTCGCTATGGCTATCCGCATGCTATGGGCGGGCGGCCGCGGGGGATTGAGTTTCAGAGGTTAACTTTAGTTCAAGACGAGGCTAGAGGTTCTCGACGATCACTCATTACAAGTGCAGGGGCATAAGTTTATGTCCCGGTTTTCAACATTACAGTGAGTTTATCTAGGCTAGTTAGTGAAATAATTATAAATTAGAATGGTATTCGAAGTAACAATTACAAGGATCTGTTGTTTGTTAGAGAGTGAAAGTAAACAGGGTACTGACCACGGGACAGCCCGATGTCATCAGGTTTTTATTCATAGGTCGTTGTCATAAGGCCTGTTGTTCATAGGCCCTTTTGTGTAATAGGCCCGTTATTAAATGGCCGAAAAAGGTTCTTTATCATAAGGTCGAGATATTATAATCACAACAGAAGATCCGAATATTCAAATAGTTGAAAAACGGTCCGTTTATTCATAATAGTGAAAGAGTCCGTTTCCATATAGGAAAAGAGGAACGTTTAGTAATAAGAGGGAAAAAGGGTCCGCTATTCATAATATTGAAAAAGGTCCGAATTCTAATGCGAAAAAAAAGGTCCGAGATTCATAATAGGAAAAAAGGTCCGTTATTAATAATAGGGCAAAAAGGGTATGATATTTCAAAATAGGAAGAAGGGTCCGTTATTATAATAGGAAAAAACGCACGGGTAGTCGGATCTGCCAAGGATCGCAGCTGACAAAAAGGGTGCAGTTTAGGGTTTGAATCCTTGCGCCCTCGCATAGGTAGAATCATCTGCTTGACAAGTATAGTGCATTGAAAGAAACAATTATGAATAACGGACCTTTGTTGCGATGATGAATGAACGTGAACCTCTTTTGCTATATGAATAACGGACCCTTTTCACTATTATGGCATAACGGCCTGTTCCTGCGATAGAACTCGGACTCTTTTGCTATAATGAATACCGGACCCTTTTTGACCATTATGACATATCGGACCTCTTTAACTACTAGAATACGGGACCCTTTTTACTCTTTGAATACGGAAACCTTGGGAGTAATCTGTATGAATGAAGGACCCTTTTGATAATTATTCGAAAACAAGCCTTTTTGGTCATTATTTATTTGTATCGGAAAACTTGAAAAAAGACCCCTTTTTATTATGATTATCGGACCTTTTTGGTCATTATGAATACGGACCTTTTCAAAATGTGCACGTATGAACAAACGGGCCTATGAAATACAGAAGGCCTTTGAATAAAAGCCGTTATGGAACCACTGGGGCGGTCCCCCGGACCACAGGGCCCCCTCAATTTTAGCATACAGGCTATATAGCAACAAAAGGTTGACGAGCCTGCCATTGAATAACAGTTCAAGCAGGCCTAGGGGTTTATCTCAGATGTGAACGTCAGATTTGAGCTTCCATCTTACCACTTGGAAGAGAGGTGGCCTCACCTGGATCATCTGCGCTGTAGATCTGATTGAACCTTACAAAAAATGTTCACAAAAAATGCTTGTGAAGAATGTCCGTCATTTCTAGGAATAACCTGTTATCCTATTTCTGTTAGCTGCGTTGAAAAACAGCCATTTACTCTGTAGGAGGTTAGGGGAAGCCTTGAATGTTTACCTGTGATGTATTGATGCCTTAGAAAAGTACACTGAAAACTTCACAAGTCAACAGTAACAACGTGCTTAGAACTTCCAAATTGGGCTGGGGGGGGTGACATGTCTTACCACTGTTGCTAGTTTGAAGGAATCCTGGTACATGACAAGTTGGTCTTTAAAGAATCATGCTGAATTTTCACCAATAATAAAGAAAACCCATACAAGGGGTCAGGGAGGGCCAGCTGGTCCTCTACAGGAATTCTGGGGGTGCAATTCGAAAGAGGTAGTATGGCAGGACTTTTTTGGGGGGGATTAAGACCACGCAAACAGATAGGAAAACATAAAGAGTTATAGCCAAAGAGGTTTTCACCCACAGAAAGAGCATGGCCTTCCCTCTCCCGCCGGCTGAAACCGGCAGTATTGATTTACAGTCAGCATGGTGTAGCCAACAAATTATGGCAAAGCAGCCACAGCACCAGGGGCATACGGAACAGATTCTGTCACAGCATCTGGTCAGGCAACACCACAAAATTTTTTGATATAGTACAAAATTATGGTTTTAGGTACGCCGCAAATAATTAAAATTCCTTGAAAAGATAACACCAATGGAAACAACAATGCCCCTCTTCCTTCTAAGATCCCAACTTCCAGATATTTTACTTGAGTTTGACGTGGATATAAAAAGGCGATTGCAACCTTAACCTCGGAATTGAACCTCAACCAGGAGGAGTGTGAAATGGCTGCACAAATTTACAAGGGTCTCATTCGATGAAATGAGGACTGCAGGATGATGCTGAGTGACGAGACGAGGACACCAGGAACTATTCAATTTTCTTGTGTTCTTATGGGGGGACAATGTTGCACCCGAACTTGCAAAGGCCGTGCGCATATTGCTTGGCGTAGCATCCTGTGAAAGCGGTGATTCAGCCAAAAAAATTGGGGGGGGGGGGAATTAAATAATGTTCTCAGTCAACATGCTCCTAGGATCGACTCAGCCCATCAAAAAGTATCGAGAAAGGAATAGTGGGGGTTAGGGAGTGTGGAGTATGGGTAGGGTTAGCCCTGCCAGCGACTGTACCGGACTAAAGCCGGGCGGTCACAACTCGGGGGCCGAGGCTGTTTTTAGGCTAGCGCTTAACAGCGCTAACGGCAAAATTTCTGTTTCAACTGTATGTTTCTGGGCAGCTTGGATCTTCAAACATTTATAATACCCCAAAAAGGACCAAATACGTGTAGTTAAGAAAATGATTTAAAAACTCATTTATTTCACCAGATGGGGTTTGGCACAGATGAGTATTCCAAAAAATATTTACCAAACTTTATCAGGAAAGTCAATTGAAAGGCTCCTCCTTGTTGAGCCAAAGTTGTTTATTTACATAAGCAGTGTTTCAAACTCCACCAAATTCAGGGAAGGGAAACTCTGGGTGGCCCCAACTGGCCAGTCAGGGAAAATTCGGAACAATGAAATTATCTCCCGTGTGTGATGTTCATGGTTGTGAGAGCATAATCCGAAAAATTACAGGAAAAATGAGCTCCATATGTTAGGGAACTTCTGGTTTTTCATTTCAGGGAAGAATGGGCTTTGGAGATTGTGGAACGCAAAGTTAAACAGGAAATACTAAAAGTATGTTTCAAAGGGAAGGGTGGGGAAAAAACAGGGGTGGTGATTTCCCCAATTATCCACATCAAAATAAGCTTTTGAGTACAACTTGGAAAGTAATTAAATTTTAACTGCATTGGATTGGGATGTTCTTGAATGAGGGTTTTGAAGGTTACGAGGGCTGTGAAATGGAGGGAGAAAGAGTTGGGGAAGACGTTGGAATCATTGAGGGTGACGGATTCGTCACTTCAAATGGGGAAGGATAGTGCTACAGTAATATTTCTATGATACGTGGACTAAGGAAGCAGGTAGAGCACGAGAAGGTCTCTGAGCTGTCAGTGTGGGGCCCCCTCCCACACATTCCTTTCGAGCCTCAGGGGGATGGGGTGGCACAGAATCATGTCTCCCCTTCTCCCCACTGCACAACTACCATGGATGCACTGTAATAATCAGAGACTTGCCATTAGAAGATTAAGCTGAGTGTTAAAAGTATAGTGAAAACTTTGCTGTTGTACATATTAGTATTATGCATTGGTTTTTTACAAGCCAACTCACAACTACCCGGTCGATGGGTGGCGATGCTGGTGACTTCAACTCTTGAAAGCGGAGAGGCAAACGCCTCAGAGGGAATTACTCGAGAGAAAGAAGAGATCTGCCGGGAGCAAAACCTTGTTTTTAAAACTTTGAGGAGTAAAAGGTTGTGTGCATCTGATGTTAGTTATATGCCATTATGCATATAAATTCCTGATGGTTTGTAGTGCATTCTTCAAATACCTTGATTTGTGGCTGGCCATTATCGGACCCGAATGGCTGCTCGTTGTGGCAGAGTAGTAGGTAATGCAAAAAATTGCAGGGTTCTAAAAAGAGTCATTGGCGAAGATAGAAATCTTAGAACACAGGGGAAAGGCAAACTGAATTCGTGGTGAAACCCCTTCCATTCACATGCCACCCCCAACAGTGCGACCTCAAAGTAGTAAGTTGGGGGATCCATTAGTATTGCACAGTATACCAAAAATGATCACATTGTCTGCCAATAATTTAGGAAGAGACAGGTGCTCTTTAGAACGAGGGCAGACAGAAAGGATTGACGGAAAGCTGACGCTGTTAATTTCAAGCCTTTGTCAAAATTTGAAGGTCGACGGACAAAAAATGAAGGGAATATATGAATGGGGACCGAGCGCTTGACCGAAGGCCGACCATCAAAATGACAGAAAGCTTTTTGGTCAGGCTTAACGTCAGTGTTCCGAAGTGTTTAATGTATGTGACAGGTGGTGACGGTTGAGTATAAAAAGGACGAAACCTAGACGGGAACCTAAACATACCTGAGTTCAGTCCCGTCAGCTGCTAGGGGAATTGTTAGACGGTGTGCCATCAGGAGGTGCGCACCTCCGTTAATAAAGCACTCTGCTGGTCAGAAAACTGAACCTGCTAGAGGGGCTCCATGCCTGGTACTCCCCAAGAGTTATTGTGTGTATGATGTGAATGCTCTTCGGGGGGGGTGAAGGAAACCAGGGCGAATAAAAATGCTAGGTAGGTGTAATTTATTTAAAGTGCATTGTTTGGATGCCGTTCGACCTAGCTTGTCTCTGTTTAACTTTACACTTTACCCGTCCAGGGTGCACACCCCGCCCCCCAATTTCCAATGGAATGCATCTGGCGATGTGAAAATGTTAATGCTGCTAGGGTCCTATAATACTGATGTCAAATGCTGTACCGCTGGAAAGACCTGGATTTTTTTACGGCATATATCCTTGGTTGCAGCCACCTATCATCCAGGTGTTCCGGTGAAGCTTGTCGATAGTGCATTGCGATGTCATCTATGAATTTATCTGGTCTTTTTTATTTCAAAAGATTTCCCAGGCCCTCACATCGGTAAACCCATCCGTGCCTAGAACCAGCCTTAAAGGGCTTGGGATCATTTTTCGGCCTGAATGGTACTGAGGGCCCCGCGTAAATATGCAATTTCTTACGGAATCGCGAGTTCAGGTAACAAAGCCTTGAAGAAAAGCAAATTAAAGGACTAAGAAACACGCAAAACCCTTAAAATAACATAACTTATAACTTTAACCACAGGCCTCTAGGCGATTTACAATCATAAAAAGTAGAATACAATAAGGGCAGAATAAACCCGTAGAAAAGCGGAAAAAAGGATGCAATGTGAAAAAGATTTAAAGATAACTATTGAGAATATCGGAAATTACGCTGAGAAATTTTCAAAAATACGCTAAAAAATGGGTTTAGAAAGTTCAAATTTAATGTGGCGAAGCTATAGAACGCGTGTACAAAAGCAAAAACAAACAGAGGTTGATCACAAAACGGCATAACAAACAAAATCACTTTGAGAAACTAAAAGGATGTTAATGCTCTGAAACATGGAAGATTCAGCAGTCTTCATGCTGTTGTGCAGGTCGTTCCAAAGCTGGGTTACAGCGAATGAGAAAGCGCAATTATCGGCGTTCTGGTTGAGAGGTTCGGACCACAAGGAGTGCCTGAGAGTTTTAAAAACTTGTGCATGACAGTTAGGCCAACGCCCCCAACCCAAACCAGTGAAAGGCCAAATAGGTAGCCTAGCCCCTAAGCCCCAAGTCCTTATTGTAATAGCAATATGGGGCTGGAGTAAAGTTAGATAATCAACAAGTAGGGGACGGCGTAGCCGTATTCAGGCCCATTTGGAAAATTTTATTTAACCCATTTCTCATGACTTGCCAAGAGGCCTAAATTCTCATGTGGTCATGTTCGAAGTGCTAAAATGGTAATCAGCCATTTTTCAGGATATAATTGGCCTTCCTACATTAGTCCGGAAAATGTTCAATTGCCGTGTGTATGATGACCTTCGATTCATCTCGGGGGGTCCGGTAATAATTACAGGTGGTCGGGTTATAAAAGTTTCAAATTTTATGTTTTCTCTTTCGGGGGGTGACAATGGTCCAGCTGGAGACTCTTTCAGCTAAGGAGTGGGCGGGAGCATGTCAACAGGCACCAGACTGCAACGCCATTGCTAAACCCGAGCGGGAGGCCACTAGTCTGCAAGATCAAACAGCTGGAACATGACCACAAAGATGGTCGGGTTTAATGAGGATGAGGAATCTTTTGGATGAGGGTCCCCCCACTAATTGCTGCAGTGCTAAAACCACCGGTCTGATGACGACCCAACCCAAAACGGGAAAACTGGCTTGAAGGAGTGGGATGATGAAGTTCATTTGGAGAAGCTCTTGATTCAGCTACGAGGTTTGTAATGGTTCCAAAACAGATTCAATTCTGGGTCAGAGACCCGAAACATGGGCTTGATGGCGCCTTATTTTAAAGGAGTTGTACAGTTAAATGCGCTTTGTGATTCCCCATAACTTAGGACAAATTGGTACATGACCTTGGCTGGTTCTGCCTTCCATGAGCAGTGGTGGTTTTATGGCATTTCACTTCCAGGATGGTCCAATCAATCAGGAGGAGGAAGGAGCAAAATTGCCGTTGTTAGGGGAGGGGGGGGGGACTAGAGACCCGTTTCCCCTCTCACGGATTGCGGGGATGAGCCCACCTATAGGGGAAAGTTGCCCCTCAGCTTCCTCCCCGACTATGGACGTGGAAAAAAGTTGTTATAAAGAAAACCTAATTGTGAAAGCGGAATTTCACTCATGAAAGCTTGGTACCCCATTAAAAACGCCATCGAATAATGTGAATCCCTAACATTGGGCCTAGAGAATGGCAGTCGGTCATGACAATAGGGTACACCAATTTGAGAAAACAACCTTGTTGGAGCGTGAGGTTTGGCCACAAGACGGGGGAGGGAGGGGGGGGGGCATTGGCCCCTCCAAACGCAATGGGCCTCCCCAACAAATGTCAGGTATGTGGCTTTTGACAACTTCGTGAGCATTGATATGAGTACTGTATTATGCTGTGAAGTGTGAACTGAATAGGCAAATTGGGGACATAATTCTGAATAAAAAAAATTTGTTTTCATCCATAAAAAAAAAGTACTCTAAAAAAACTGTCGTCTGTCTGGCAGGGTATCTTTATAAGTCATTATTTCAGAGTAGAAATGAATGTTAAGGAATTCTGGAATTAAGTGCACTGAGTCCAGTTGCCGCTGGGGTTTGTGGGGGGTGTGATTCCAAATTCTGTGGGTTTACTGCCACTCTCAGGTTTATTACGATATGGAAAACAGCCTCAAATGGGGTCTTTAGGTAAGGTGCCATTCCTGCAATGGTAGGATTCTCAAGCTTTCAATATCTGTTTTGCGAGTAGATAGTCAGTCGCGCCCCCACAAAAGCGAGTGTGGCGCTCCCTGAGAAATCTTGGCTACCCACTGGTGATCTCCACTTTTTTTTCAACTTGATCCAGCTGTTAGGAATATGGCCCACCGAGTACACACCACATCACAATACCAGGTGCCTTAACAGGTCAGAGGAAGCGGGTCCTCTGCCTCACAATGGCATCAGAGTGCCTTAGGCCTTCTAGAAATAGCAAGTCCATAATCCCATTTGAGGCCTGGCCTTGGCACTCCACTCAAAAGATTCAGACTGTTCCTCCCAGGGAAATGGCCCACCGTGGGGTCTCCTAGGCATACTCCGGGTGCGTCCCTAGGATATGCGGGTCTTAAAGTTGCATTGACTTTGCCTTGAGGTTTTGGAAAAGCAATCCGCCCATATACCGGTGATCAGCTTGAACCCCCCCCCCCCCCCTCCGAGTAAATCGACCATTCATGCGGTTTCAGGGACCCAGTGATTGGGAAAAACACTCACATTGACAAACCGCTGGTTGCACTTCAGAGGGAAACGCAAACACCAATTGCACAACACTTACCCAAGTTCCTTGACCAAAACAGGCACCTCGTGGAGTGAAGAGTAGGTCCAGGAGCCAAAACACTCGGATGCCTCAAATAAACAGGAGCGACAAGTGGAAGGATCACCCCTCCGCCAAAACCAAAATGTTGGGGGTCTTCTCCGGACTTCAGTTCCCGAGGGCTGGGGGGGGGGGGGGGGCCCCCAAAGATTCCCTCATTCGGCATGTTGCCTGTGGTGGGTAGCAGTGACAGTTGAGTTCAAATGACATCAATTAATACAGTCCAACGGGGATTGATAGGGGACAGGAGGGGTTGGCAATCCACCACCCAGGCTTTACAAGATTCGGAAAAAAAAGCGGCCACAAACAAGGGAACAGGACCGATATAGGCAACTAGGCGCATTATATGGACCTCCAGTGACACAAACTCCATGTTAACAACAATTGGACTAAAAGGATCAACAATCTGATAACAAACAGGCTCACAGGGCAACATCACCCTGCTCATAGGAACCGGTATGCACTCCAATAAATTGTGGCCCCTGATGAAAAAATGCCTTGCTTAAAAGAATCAAGCCATCTTCCCATTGTAGAAAGGCGGGTACAGGCCGCCAGGGAGTGGAGAGGGGGGGGGGGGGGACTAAGGGGCCAGTTCCCCTATAGTCATCTTTAAAATCAACTGTAACTGAAGGTAGACCATATACCACCCAAGTTTGTGAGAAAACTGACCAAAGGGATGGACTTGATTGGCATTATTTTTAAAAATATATTCAGTTCATCTCTTACTGATCCAGTAATCTATATTACCAAAACCGAATTCACCTGCGGGTTTCCTCCGGAATCTTGTAATGAGCTCTCAAACAGAATTACAGAAAGTGAGTGCTAATTTCCCCTTACTTAATATTGAACTTTTTGGGAAGGCCAAAATCCTGATCGGATTCATGTACACCCAAACCCGTACTTCATTACAAGTTCCAAGTTCCATTTCGTGGTTGAGTGAATTGGGGGCCCACCAAGATTTCAAAATGACATCGAGGGTAATGGGAATAGTGAGGAGGGGAAAGCCTGCTTTATGACGCTTCTTAAAATGTTAGAGGTACCTGCTTCACCTTACCCCCACCCCCTATTCCCCTTCCCCCACCACATAGTTGGGCAGAGGAAAACCCCGGGAAGGAAAAGGTAGCCTGGATGATATTAATTTGCAAAATATGGAGAAGACCTCTCAACATATCGCTGTACCATTCACTAAGTGATCCTGGAATGAAATTTCTCCAAAGCTGATCTGAAAGAGTCGACAACCTTGAAGACTTCAATTTTAAACTAACTTAGCCTGAAGGAACATCTGTCCCGAAAAGCTCAAACCAGAATGAGGGGACCAATATGCTTCCACTGTCCTTCTATTGCACAAAATTGCATGTTAGGATCAAGCATCCCAGGCATTTAATGCGTATAATTTTGAAGGTCCGAAGACTGAATTTCCATGGATTGCGAGTGAGAGAGATGCAATTCAGGGGATTGCCCTCTTATTATTCCTGTGAATCTCACAGGTCCTATGGTGTTTCTAGCAATTTTATGCTCCATCATGGGTTCGGTAGCGAGTATTTGTGGGTTGGATTCCCAGTCAGATGATGCTCGTGAAACGTCAACCGAGATTCAGTTTCATTCAAAGCATCCCCAGGCCATGTCTATGGTAGTATGCTCAACCTAGCACCATAGACCAGTAACAGTGTGGACAGCATAATCCAGGACTGCAGGCATAAAAGACAAGCAACGACTTTAGACCACAGATGGAACTGCTGTAGCATTCAGGGAAAGGAGGAGCAAAGGTCAATCCACTGGACTCCCAGGGACAACCACCATGTAGTTGGGTGTTTTGAGATAACAAAAGATGTTAGCCTTGATTGCCTCCGATCGGCAGCAGCACCTTGGGTGTGGCAGAGATATATAGGCGGATGGGGCCTACAGGCTTTTGAAAACTGCGATGCATGTTACGTTGCTGATGTGTTTTGCTTGGAAAGCCTGGTAAAAAATATAGAAAGTTGTTCTCTAACAGGGAACTGAATCTACAGAGTGACAGAACAAGCTATAATGTTCACCAGGACAAATGGCACATGAGCTCACATGGAACAAATGAAACTGAACGACTGAAGCAAGGCACGACTTCCTGAACATTGCCAATAAACGAGGAAAAAGTCATTTATCTTGTTTGCTTGTCCTTTTATTCTCATTTCTTTTCTTAATTTAGTTAGGAAGACATCAGAATGTTTGTTTGCGGAGGCATCATCACTATGAGTAGAACTGGGCCAATCCTGTAATGCCTTCATTGCCTGTACGGTTTAAATCTCTGTACACCCATTTTCTGTCGCAGAGATTCATTATAAATAGTCTGCAAGCATCGTATGGAATCATAAATGGTCCTTTGCTAGCATAACCCTCCAAGATGGTGTGATCTGTCAGTTTTGGCATTTACAGATTAATAAGTTGCCCAGGCAAGTGCTGGAGAGTAGCAGCATTACTGATGGACTTGTATAGCAGTGAAAATTGTTCTAAACGGCTATTGGGGTTTGGGGGCGGATCGAGGCCAGCTGTCCAAGTGCGGGACCGGTAACCAGTGTTACGGTTGTCGTCCGTTAACCGGTTAAATTCCCAATAGTTGGCGACATGTTGGACATTCATTCCATAAGAAGGGGAAAGAAACAAACTCTATACAAGAGTGGTTCCATAATAATAAGTCTCTAATGGCAAACAGTCTTCATATCTCGCCAGCCATTTGTGACGGGCTTGGCTTGTTCTTGTTGATTCGTCTCCTTGAGTCCCAGATGAGGAAGAACGTTGTTGCGTAGGTTACCACGACACACTGAGTAAGAAACAGAGAACGCAGGCGTGCAAGGTGTGCTCGATTCACAAGTCTTCACATTTAGCAGACGCATAAAAGGCCAAAATAAAATAGTGAATCACATGTATATTGATTCGTATAGCTGGTCTGGTATTCCACTGTTGTTAGGACTACATATAGTGTACGCAGACTATGTTGGTGTTTGATACACGTTCAACAAGAGTGCCAATCAGCCACAGTAGCGTCATGTGCATTTGCAGCGTTTCAAATTGGGAAATGAGGAGTAAAAAACGCCATCTTGCAAAAAATCATTGAAACATTCCACGGACCAATAATGAAAACCATCAGTATTCACTCTATTGGGTCAAATTGGACCAATGTTAACATGATCAACGGAGTATCTATAGGAAGAGAAAACTGATTGGACCATTCAAACCAAATGGAAAAAATTCGGTTTCAAGAGTTGTACTGTAGAATCGACCACATGCGCTATTGAGAACAATGATAATAAATTGACCTCTGAGCTATTAATTTGATTTTTTACAGATTCAGGGTAAGCAATAAGGTTCATCATGCCAAACACTCAACAATTATAGAAACAGCAATGTATGTGATTCTGTGTAAACACAAAACAATTTCCCAGAGATTTCTTGATGACTAAACTTGGAGGCTGAAGTTGGAATGGAATTTGATGTAGTACCGTATGTCTGACTGCTTGAGGAGCTCAAGTAAACATGTCCACAGATTGGGGGTTCTCGTAGTAAAGTGGGAGTATTGGACATTTGGAGGGGCCAGAGCAGTTGCCCTAATTTAAATGAGGTTTCTATTCCCATTGTCACAGGGATGGGGTCCTAGTGCAAGGAAAAACAAGAGCACCAATGGTTTGCTGTAGCTAAAAACCGGCACGGAGTGTACCAAAGACGGATGTACAAGTATGTGTTAAATGTTTTCAAGCTCATGAGGCCAAGAGAAGGGGCAGTTTCAAGCAATTGGGCTATTGTGCCCCTGAAACACCTGACAATGGATCTCATATGGCCAAGGATGTTTTAGCAGGTCTATGAACATTGTATCCAAGTTAGACACATGAAGACTGGAAGAAGAATGGCCCAATGAGAGGAGAAAGAGCATTTCACCACAATGGCTATTGGCCCTTAGAAGGAACCCTGACCTGAACTCCACAGTATTGAAAGTCAAACTGGGCCTCAAGTTCCACGTTCCATGAAAACCCGAACGGTCGGATACTCTACCTCCATTAGGATTGAACATCAGCACCAAACTTGTAAGTCAAAATTGTAGGAAGCATTTTGCATAATTTACATTGATAGGCCCTAGGCCCACAGTGCCTTCAGCCAGAAGTCTGCAAAACCCCCCATGGACCCACTAACCGAAGGAGCATTACATGTAACTTGAGGGAAAAATCTTTGGGTACTTTGGGAGAGGAGATGCAGTTCAAGTCCAAAGTGTGAAAATTACATGAATCCGCTAAAATGGGCCACGGCCCACAATGGGGACCTGGATAAAAAATTCCGGAAAAACCACAAAACAAGTACGGTAAATGTTAGCCATTATTAGGACGAAAATTCAGTGGTGATGTGCACCAACACTTGTAAGAGGAAGAAGCATTTGCATAATTTCCACATGGTCGGCCCTTAGGGCCCACACTAGGCATGGGTCTTAATTCCCCTGGCACCCTGAAGGACATTGTAGGGCTAGAGACCATCATTAGGACGGAACTCACATGGTGGCAAAAACTAGATTTGATGGAGCATTCAACAAGATTTAACAGTATTTCATATAATGGGCCCAAACGGGCCCTGAAATCGACGGTGAACAAAGAGATAAAAAACCACCCCCCCAAGGGCCCTCTACCCAAGGGAACAAGAACCTTAACATTGGTAATTGAGAAAACTTATTGACAGCTGTGGGCGGAAGATGAATTTCAAGTACCATGTTGGAAATTTTTATAAAGGGGCCTCTAGGGCCCAAGTGGGATTTGGGGACAAAAAAAAATCCTGAACACCAGGAAGAGGTGCTATGGCGAATTAGACCATTCCTTCGATGAAGTTATTGAACATCAGCACTGTGTGCACCAAAAATTGTAAAAGTAGCGTAGACAAACAGACAGATAGATAGAGTGGAACATGGGCTCACAATAAGCCAACAGCATAAAATGGTTGTGGAGCTCTAAAAACTATTCTCCCGATAACAAAACCAAAAGCACTGCCCCAAGGAAGTTTTATGATGTTGATTTTCAAATTTCATAGAGAGAAACTAAGTGGGGAAATCTACAGTTGCCAACTCACATGAAGTTGCACAAAACAGTCAAAAAAAACCACTATTCATAAAACGAGTTCAACTGCCACAGGAAGTTTGTCCGGTCGATGAGATATCTGAAACCATGGTTTTCTAGTTATTTTACGTGGCTATTCATTTTTCGGGGGAAGAGCTGAATGTTTCAGATTAAACAAATGGAGGTTTTTTTTCTGAGATTTCCAATCAACATACATTTTATTTGGTAGTGCTTTGTTGTTCCATTGGGTTTCTCAAGTGTCTGGATTGTTAATCCCGTGGAATTAAGGTAGTTTATTTTACAAGCGATTCTATTCCCAAGATGGCGCAGTAGGTTTTCAACATCCCTGAAATACTGTTCTACTGGCAGCTTAGGCAGGGAACGCACGTGGTGAGGCAGGCTCTAAAACGTGGGGCCCAATCAAGGGGATGTCAGTGTTAAAATCGGCAGAGCAATGCCAGTTCATGGAGAAAGATGTCAAAAGATTCCAATTTTAGTGATCCCACATTCACATCATCTTATTGGGGAGGCTCCAAACTGAGCCACAAGGACACAGATGTCTATGACCTGGCCTTTGGAACAGCACTAACCCTGCTTTAGGACTCTTACTACTCCTCTTCCCGAACGTTGTGTCGGCATGAGAAAAATTTCTTTCGGCCAGTATAGTGAGCAACAAAACTGAGATTCGTTAATGTCCTCCAAGCATTTGGATTCTGTAGGTGGGACTTCTGTCGGGGACAGAGAGAAAGAAAAAAACTTCGGGATGATGAAATAATTCAATTGATACAAAAAATGATTGAGCTATTATTTCACTGTTCAATAGTCTGTATCAAAATGGAATTAGGCCAAACTTATTCAAAGTGATGTTTTTACCGAGAGCTTATAAACCTTTTGAAGTAAAAGAGTGGTGAAGTGCTATAAGGGAGAAAACTGCACAATGGGAGGAAGGGACTTTGTTAATGGTGAATAACACAGTCGAGGGCTCTCTGAAGTTAGGTAAATAACGTGACGAGGCGCCAGGCCGAGTCGTTATTAAAGCTTTTAAATTCAGAGTCGAGGCCTGTTTAGACCAGGAAAAGGTCGACTGGCTGTAGTTATTCCATTCTACAAACCAGCAAATTTCAAGAATATCAAAAACGTTAGAGAGATCAATCTCTAGATCAGTGTATCTTGAATATCTAAACAGTTAAATAAGGCAAGCTAGGGGTAACAATTGCGGTGGTTCAACGAAAGTAATACTGAGCCATTGCGTACCATACACAAAAAAGGATTAGCAGTTGAGTGGCTGTGCGTACTTCCACGGAGGACGCAAATACCCAAAAAAACCCAAGCGGTGGCCCCAAAACGAGGGTTCTGCGAGTGGTGTGTGAACATGGCGTTCTCCCATGCAACGAGCAACGCGTCGTTTCGCCTCGTTGTATTCCGTGAGGCAGTACGCCCCCTCTGAAGGAGCGGTATACTGAAGCAGGGAGCTTGCGCGTGTGTAAACAAACTTTCAAAGGCTCACGCAACCTTGAACATTCGCGTTTCCAAAAAGTACCTGCGTTTATTAAACGCAGCAAATCGAGCAAGAGTATTCGATTGTTGTGTTTACTCTTGAACAGCTGAATTGTTATTGCAAAATAATAAGTCCGCTACGTTAATTGGGGATTTAGCCATCGGATCCGTATTTGCAGAACGGAGCGTTGGGGGGTTGTTTGAGGGAGAGAGACTGAGGAAAGGGGCGGGAACCAGTAGGACCCCATCCAGGAGACTGGGAGTTGTCCTCCTTCTACTGGGGAACCGGCTTCTAGAGGACAGACAAGAGTGAGCACATTCAAGTTAGTATGTTGTTGAAGCTGCATTAGAATGCCACTGGGGTCCTCATGTGGTATGGGTTTGGCCGGTTCTCAAACCGTTTATTCGGGTCCGACGGGGACTGGTGCCTTAGTAAAATCCAGGTACAAAAAGATCTATTTGGAATCATGTTGACGATTAATCCTTATATTATGTAACCTAGATGACAAAATAGAGGGAGGTTGAATATTGCACTTGACATAGTTCAAATGTTTCATTTTTCTAGTATTACGGGGGAATGGAACCTGGTTGCAAGTAGTTTGCACGAGAAGAGGAAAATAACCAAAAATATGCTCTTTGCTGGGTTGATTCAATCAGTAGTTACATCGGGGTGTAAACAAAATAATGTGGGAAGAGGGCAGTTAAGTGGAATTCTTGTTCATTTAATGAGAAAGAATTTGAGTAATAAAACTGTGTCGCACACTACACTTACACCAATATGTGAGTACCATAGTTGGAAGTTTCTGTCACAAGGAGCTGGACAAACTGGAACCTAGTTGAAGTAGTTTTCTCCCAGGAATAAAATACTGTAGTGCCAAAAAAGTCTAACAAAGTTGGACGTTGATGAATATTTACCTAGTTACTTTAGTTCATTCAAGAATTAGGTTGAGCAATAACATTATGTTGCCACACTCACTATTACTACTGATGACATGTTGTGACACAGCGTTCACATGGCCTTTGTGTGAGAGTGATCTTACAAACTTCAATGGAGAATGCAAATGAACATTTATTGCATATTCAGATGTTTCAGTTCCGAGAAGTATGTGTCAAAACATGTGAAATTATTCAGTGTTCAAAAGTAAGCAAATTTAGCAGTAGCTCAAGGACAACCAGAACTTCATAAAATATAGTGTGCAGGTAAATTCCCCAATTGTGAAGAAGAGATTCCTGATGCGGGACTACCAGACAAAATGCCTAAATTTGTTAACTTGTTTAAAGCGTTTCACTCTTTTAAAAGAAAAGTAACTGGAGACGGGGTGATAAAACTGTAGATGTGTTTTAGTGAATGTCAGGGTATGACTTAGTGTGTGGCCACAAAAAAAGTCTAGTGTACATTACAAAGAATGGACCCAGAAGGTTTCAAGATTAAATGGAACAAATCAAGTCAAAAGTAGGTCTCCAGATGCAGTTTGCACAGACGAAGAGAATTTCATCACGGCCAACCCCCTGAAATGTTTCGCTGCGAAGATATACATAAGATTAGAAGATTGATCAGTGTTATAGAGGCTGCTTTACCCTTTTACGATAGGGAATAGCTTACATGTAGAAATAGCTTGTGCTAGCAGTGTTTAGTAGTGTTAGTGTAATGACTATTGATTTGTTGCCAAACATAGGTTTGGTGTCACAATAAAATTAACAAAAAGGGCCATGTGCGGTGAATTTTTTTTCTGGGGAATACGCCATCTAGGACGATATTCAAACAATTTCCAGATCATATGGAAGTGTGCCGGCTTTATGGTGCATGATTTTTTCAGACAATTATTCATCACTGCGATAGGCACGAACCTACGCTACAGTAGAAAACACTATGTAAAAGGTTGGCCTAGATTACGCCGACTTTCATTTGGGCCATGGGGGGTTCTGCCCCAAACCCCCCACACCCACGGGGGTATGCCCCTGCCAGGAAACTAGTGCCAATGTCACACTAACACTACCTCTCCTAAAAAGTGTGTGGCTTGCATGACTGCATTGATCATCAATGTTTCCTCCAGCAAGGGATACAAGAATACAATGTGAGATTGCATGGACTGCATTGAATTCATTCAATTTTGCCCCAGCAAGGAATACCAGGTGTACGCTGTAGGTGTCTTACCTGGTTGCATGATCGCCAGATCAGTGGTTTCTTCATCGTCAATACACACACAAACACACTATCTTCTCTGATTCATAGTTCTTTATACAAATCCAATCACTTCGAAAATTTTAAATCTTTTGGTTGTTCTATGTCAGATTATTGCTTATTATGTGGATCAGCATTGCCATTGGC
>JAODTK010002310.1:0-181558 GCA_026419785.1 Sclerodactyla briareus | reverse complement strand
CATGCATAGAACTTTGAATAAGTGGAGAGTTGTGTGAACGAGTGTTTCAAGGTTAATGTGGAGAATGCTGGTGAAAACCGAAACGGAAGTGGCTGCTGCTCTATATCATTTTACACACTGAATGCCCGTTACCGCATTTTTTTTCAGGTATACCGGAACTTGCCAAGCAGAGAAATCGTCGAACCCGTCAAGGCCCCCATCAAGGATTGCAGACCAAGATACTTCACCCATTGTCAGCGCGAATCCCCGCCAGGTACACAGGATAAGGAAAGGCCTCTTTGGCAGTAACTTTCATGTGCAGGTGTGTGTGCGTGATCGCTCGCAGACGGCAAATTCTAAATGCCTAACCCTCGTTTGTCGGCTGCTCCAATCACTGTGCTGAGCGATCAGCGAGACGGCAGCAGGTAAGGTTTTTAGCTAAAACCAGCTATGCTGGTTGAGCTATGGAATCTGCATTTAACTCATCTAATCTATCTATCATCTATCTATCATCTATCTATCTATCTATCTATCTCTATCTATCTATCTATCGATCTATCTATCTATCCAGTGTGTTAACAATTGCCTTTTGGCCCCAAACAATCATTCTGTTATGGATGTCAACCAAACTGGACACAATGTCCTTGACCCATCGGGACAGGTCTATCCTTGTGAAGGTCAAGGTCAAGGTCATATCAACGGGGCAATTAGGCCTCATGTGTAAAATTTCAAAAAATGTCATCTCCCCTACAATTGTGGCGGAACGGCGCTGTGGTTGGTCATAATTGATGGTCTATAAAGCCGTACCTTCGGGGTGTTCAGGAATTTTTGTACCAAGGTCCCACTTGGGCCTGAGGGCCCATTTTATGAAATTTCACACACAATGGTCCAACAAGGTACTCGAAAGGCATCTTCCTCTACGGGCTTACAGATTAGTTCTTCAAAGTTACATATTATGTTTCTTGGGTAGAGAGGGCCATTGGGGGTCTTCGGGAATTTTGGGCCCAGGGCCCAGTTTGGCTATAGGGCCTATTATGTGAAATACCGCAAAATCTTGTATCTCCTGCCAATGTAATTGCACAGTGTGTATTCAGTCATATGATAGTCAAGATCCATACCTTTGGGGTGTTGTGTAATGAATACTCATTGGTTACAGGTAAGTGGTCCATCAGTGGGTGTTGCGAGCGTCTGGCTCAAGGCCCAATGTGGCCCTAGGGCCAAGATGTTAAATGGTCATCAAATGCTTCTACAACTGATGCACAAGTCAGTGTTGATGTACTGTCATAATGACAGTCTTATAGCCGTATCCTTCAAGGTTTCTCAGGAATTTTTGGACTTGATACCCATCGGGGCCCTATCATGTTGCAATCACATGAAATGCCTCGCCTCTACAATATTTTGGTGCAAAGTTCGATCATAATGATGGCGTAGCCATACCTACAGGCTTTTCAAAAATTTTTTTTGTGTTTTTTCCCCGAACAAAAGGATCCACTTTCGGCCCTACAGCCTATCTACTCTATCCAGTGTGCTCAACAGTCTTTTTGGCCCCTACAGTCGATTCTGTGATGGATGTTGACCAATAACTTGAACCCAAGGTTAATTGACCCATGGGACATGTTGACCTTGTGAAGGTCAGGGTCAAGAGTCATTAGGGCAATATAGTTCTTAGAATGTATTTTATTTCCAAACGTCATCTCCTCTACAAATTACATTAGATTTTCCTTGAAACTGTGTCATAATGTGCTCTTCCTCAGCTGGTTTGCCGATTGCGGATTCACATCATGCTATTAGAATTAAAAAGTAACATCTGATGGAAAGAAGCAAACAGTCATTCTCCGATGGATTTTGACAGACTTGACCCGATGTTTATTGACGGCTATTGACATCCGTGCCATAATGAAGGTCAATGTCAACAGTGTGTTACAGGGCACAATAGCCATTGTTCGAACTGCCTTCTTGGTCTCATGATCTTGAACATTTCAACACTTTTAATCTTGGTCGGGTTTGAGCTACGCACCATTGTTCTCTAGTTTTTCTTCGGTATCACCGCCGGGTATCCCGGTCAAATGGTGGAAGGGCCTTACCTAAAAACGGTGTCCAGCCACTGCGTTACTCTGCTTACTCAGGTAAGCGTGTAGCTTGTATTCTGTGAAGCGCTGTCATGTCTGGTATTTATCCGTGCGTTGAATACCATGTCGTGTGGAGTCACGTATTGTCATTCTCTCTTTGATTTTTTGTAGTGCTGTCATAATCCCGCGATGGCAGTAATTGCCACACGTTATTATACCATGCAGTCCTTTCGGGAATTCTTCTGGCGATCTCGGACAGTCCGTTGAGCCCCGTTTCATCTTTCTGTGGCACCTTGCGACATTTCGTATCGTCCAATGTGTGGTGACCTCCGCTGATGGTGAAACACTTGGTGTTCAGCAGGGCATGATCTTTGATCTTGGGCAGGCGGTTATCAGTGGCTCTGTCCTCATTCTTCGAGCCCTTCAGATTGTTGCATCCATCGCAATAGCAGCCTTTCATCCATTGAAATTATTTTGTCGACCTGGGGGTGTCGACTATATTGTATTGTTCGTGCTGGGCGATTTTGCTGCCCATTTCTTCTCTAAGTGAGAGTCGAATTTAATTGTTCTCAGTGCCTCTCGCATTCTAAGTGATGTGGCCAGATGTCTACAACTTTAGTTTGTTAAGTGGGGAAGGCCTGCGTTCCACAGCGATCGTAACAATTGTTGTTCGTCATTGTCTCATTGAAATAGTATTTCGTTACCGTTTACCTCAACTGCGTTTTGCCACCACGATGGATCCTGCTGGGTAGTCTTACGCCTGCTCCGATGATAGTCCTCCCCCCCCCCCCCAGCTCTCAGTTTCCATATATTGTTGTTCCATTTATTTCGCAACCTGATATTTGCTCGAAATTTCCACAGTGAACAAGGGAGTGAACAGCGAGCAGTATCCTATTAAACTATCTCAAGCGAGACTAGTTTGCTGATCCAACGAACAAAACATCTGATTAACAGACAAACGGTCATCTCTACAGTTTCCATCTACTTAAGAGGAATATAGTACTGAATGTGAAAATAAAAATGTAATAAATTTATGTTTTCCTATAGAAGGGTCTGGTGAGGACTTCGAATTTCACCTGATCATCCAGACACATTTACCAACACCATTGTTTCCCGCAACACCAGCGAAGTTTGGTAAGAGTCCTTTAGGCAGAAACACGTAATCAACGTCATCAACAGTATACGAAACGAATTTGCATTGACTATCATAGCGAGATATACCCTATCGATAGCGGTACACGAACAAATCGATCACTGAGTTGGATATCCACGTGCACAGATGAGGTGAGACAAAATGGCGTTTCGGGGATGATTTTTTCACCCTTGTTTCTGTAGGCGGCCTGGTCTTTCGTGCGTCGACATCCGTGTCTGTTGTTCCCTCGTATGCCATGACTGATGTTCCTTCAGGTGGAGGGTTTTTGAGCGTCAAGATCCCAGACAGTATTACCCTCCATTTTCTTGGTTCGTACGTGATTGGTCATTATTATTCGGGTGGTTCTCTTGCTGGGTCCTTCTGGATCAGAACAGTCCTGCCTCAAGTAAGCCTTGAGTGAGCCGGGTTTTTTTAACGATTATGATTAGTATTATTATTATTATATTATATTATTCTTATTATTATTATTATTATTATTATTATTATTATATATATTATTATTATTTTATTATATTATTATCATTTTACATTCTCCTCACCAAATCCTAGGATGGGTATCTATCTTCTTATTGGACCTCGGATCTACCGGTTATGGGAGGTCTAGTGTTCGGTCGGAGTATGTGAGCGGGTTGCCAGGAGTGCGGCTGTAGAGGTTTCGTACTTCGTGATTAACCAGGTAGCTCAGTATGTGTTGATCAAGTCTGGGGTGTGTAGCTCCCAGTGCGCCGATCACTACAGGTATACTCTGGCTTCACGTTTCCACACTACTCTGTATTTCGAGTTTCAGATCCTGGTACCTGTCGATCTTTTCTTGTTCTTTCGTACTATGTTGTAGCGTACGGGACTGCTACGTCTACTATGCGCAGAAGATTAGTCTCTTTGTCGGACGAGTACCAGTTCAGTTCTTCTGGCTGTTATGGTGCATGCACGGCTAATTCATTAGTTCTTTTCAGGTAGATTGGGGGGGGGGGGGATCCGGCCAGTTTTCCTGACATGCCCTTTGTTATGTGGCGACAGTCTCATTGCCTCATTGCACATTCTGCACTTTGATCATTGGAGGTACGGAGTATTCTGGCTCGATGTGCTTGTGTTTGAGGGCGAGGCCCATCCCTCATTATTATTTATTATTATTATTTTATTATTATTAATTATTATTATTATTATTTTATTCTTATTATATTATTATTATTATTATTATATATTATTATTATTATTATTATATATTATTTTATGATGATATTATATTATTATTATGTACCCCCAGCTAGCCGATAACTCCCATACCATTCATGTGTCATGGCGTTCCGCCGATGTGGTCCTCCTGGTCGCCGTGGTCCCTCATTACCGTCGCGTGTTGTCTCTGCCCTCCGTGGCCGGATACGGTGGTTGTTACTCAGTTACTCGACTTGTAATACCGCTGGTCCCCTGTAGATGGAACCATACCCCCCTCCTTTGCTTCTTTTCGTGAAGCTGCAATGTTCAATACGCCACGAGGCTCACCCCTGACACTTGCTATGCTACTGCAGGACAAACTCTGGGTAGCCCGGACTGCATATGTAACCATAGAGGTACAAAGTGGATCTGTTCCTCCTAAGCATGACCAGCCCCACAATAGCACAATAGGGGAGAGTTTTTTTTTCCGGTGATGGTGACTTATAATGACCTAAGGTGGTGGCATCCTCAAGCAGGATTTGTAAAACACGAACATATTAGGCTATCAACTCGCTGACGCCCCCGTACATCAGAGAAAAAGGTCGCGCATATGCTCAAAACAATTTTTCATTGAAATATATTACTTAGATCATTGCAGTTAAAACAAATCGACTAAAAGACTGTTCTCTGAACCCACACTTCTGTTGTATTTATTTGAGACGAAAAACTGTCCTCGCACACGGGCGTAAATCCCGTGGGGACTGGGAGGATATATTCTCCCACTTTTGAAAGTGGCGGGAAATGGCCTACACAATAAACTTCAGTCAGGCCCTGCCTTCTTCTGAGAATCAATTTGTTCCCAATTGGTAACAATGGATCATAATAATACTGAAAACTCCGGAAACTTTTAGGCGTTAGCGCAATAACTCTTTAACGCTTTATCCATCTGATCTAAACTGGTAAACCATAGCCGGGATATGTCGGCGTTTTACCTACCTGCCTACACCTGTCTATTTTCCAAAAGTGTTTTTACAATAGGGCAAACCGAATAAGTGTTCCAGTGATTCGTTTTCAATAGCACAAAATGAACTGCACACCACAACTGCTTCACCCATCGGAATAAAATGCATTTGTTCCTATAATTCTATGCAAATAACATACTGCAAATACTGATTTTCGCCCCGCGAAACTGACTGAAAGGGGAAGACGAGGAAAATGATATTCTAGCTGAAAAGTTTTTGCGGAAATTTTTTCTTCCCACTTACGGATAAGATGTATTATCAGATTATAACTTTTTCTCTCGTCGAAATTATCACACTTTTCCGGGTTTTGTGCTAAAACCAATTTTAAGTGGAAGAACAGTCATTTTCATTCGTTGGCAGACATTCTGTGCAATCACCAATTACGGAAAAAATCCGTAATACTTGTAAAAGGGAAATTAAGTATCCATTTCACAATGAAATCAAGATATGCTAGAAAGTGACTCTCCTGGATAAGAAATCTCGATCTCGTAATAAAAAGCAACTCTGCATCTTTAAATCCTCGGAGTAAACAACACGATCGATTTTGATGAAATTATTGTTTGAAAAAACCATTGGTTTCTAAATCTGTCTTCGGGAGAACCAAAGCTAAATTTAGCCCATATATCACACACCAGTTGAATAGAGACGTGACTCAAACTCTTTCTAAAGTTGCATGAAAATAAACATAAGTGTTTTCCATTCATACGAGAGCAAGAGTTGAACAGCGCTTTCCCATGAGGTTCTAAATTTGGTCATCAACCCCATCTTTAACCCAGTTTTTTTGTTGTACAAATATCTAATTTTTAAAAACCTCCTTTTCCTTGCCATATCTCCCGCGACAACTGGAAGTTCCGGGGATATTATTGTTTTGGGTGTGTAGCCCGGCTGCGCAACCACCGCCGCGCCGCCGCCGCCGTCCTAGCCTCCGCCGCGCCTCCTGAACCTGAGGCGTTTCTCGCCTAACTATTTAACCGCTTCGGCCGATTGATCTGAAACTTGGTACACATGTCCGTCCTAGTGAGTTCGAAAGGGCATCACTGCAATTCTTGGGCCGCTAATTTGCATAGCTTTGGCGAACTCTTAGTCATATCGAAGGTCAAATTGCGAAATTTTTAGATTTCAGAATTTTGTCAATTTGAACTAAACCTGGTTGGGTAGGGAATTTATTTGATCCCGAAAATTTGGAGGTATTTCATAACATCGGAGGTCAATTTTGCGGAATTTTTGCGATTTTTCAACTTCGTCAGATTGGAACAAAACTTGTGTATGGGGGGGCTACTTCATTCCTCTCAAAGTTTTAGAAGACATTCCAAAGCCACGTGGTCAATTTTTCATATTCAATGTGGCCTATTAACTTCCATGAATTACAAAACTTGGTGGATGAAGTTTTATCTTGGTTTTCTTCCTGATCAAAAGGGGTGTTTAATGAGTTTTAGATACTTTTCCCATTATTTCCAAAGCGGGGAAATTACACGTTGGCGGTTTTGCCCCCCGCCTACACATGTCTATTACAAACGGAGGACAGATCGTTATTTTATAGTTTTATCTGGTTGTATTAGGTTATTCCAGGATAAACTGTGAAAATGAATAATTCAGATCCTTGAGACATAATCTGGCGGGTTTGGAAGCACTTTGAATAAATACACAATACCACGGCCAAAAAGAAAGGTTTTAAGGTCGCTCGAGGTCAGGACCATTTAAAAGCTAATTTCAATAACCAGTGATATAATCGCTGTTTGACAAGTTGAATTACAATGATTTTGGTTAAGGATGGCTTTACTTCTGTTAACGGCTGTTACATACACTGGCAACGAGTTCAGCCGCTCGCCGATGAGCCTATAATAGCAAATCGGCTATTGTGAAATGTCCGACTTCGACTGATGAGCTATAAGCACCATCGGATTGGTGAATGTCCTCTGTGACGTCTCGGTTGCCTTGCCGGAAAGGCCGGGGTGACTGTAAAACATCTGGTGAATGTGGTTTGGACGGTGCCTGCTCCAAGAGCCCCGCGAGGGACATGAATATCGAAGATGGAGCTGAACAACATGGCTCATGGATTCGGATGAGAATCGTTTCTTGCAGTTGAATGCCGTCTTTGTGGGTATGGTTACCATGTTCCGGCTAAGGAGTATCCACTGAGTGGTACCATTTGGTGGTGGGGTCCCCATGAGTGCTGGGTGGGTCCAGCAAAGGGGTAAGGCCTACTTCTAAAAAGGTGTATGTTAAGTGTGTTTTCCGTGTATGTGTGGCTTTGAGTGTCCGTCATATTTTTTAGGGTCTCCGCCAATATTTCCAGTTTTAGAGTTGCCGGAACGATGTCAAATTCACCACGCACCAAATTTTAACAAACACATGCACACGCTTTTCCCCGAAATTATGGCAAAGAGTAATCCAATTGGTTGAATTTAGGGGAGAATTTTGTGGCAATTTTCTGTTTCCAGGAATTTTTCACTATTCTCCAAAATATTTGCCGTTGATCCCAAATGACCGAAAGATATCAATTTTCAACAAGGGAGAATTCAACCAATACACTGCTTTCCCTGCAATCAGAACATCAAATAATTACCCCAAATTTGGATTTTAGGAGAGGGGTTGTTGTTTCTTGTCGGTTTCCTAACCTAACGCTGGGATTCCATTGCGTTATGCAGTCCGGGCTGGATGTGAAAAATCACATATTTTAAACGAAAACGAACGTGGTTTCATGAGAGAAACCACTGTAAGTTTTATGCTGAAAGACCACAAAATGCCGCACAGCCCAAGCAGTTTTCCGAATGCTTGGCTATTTAGGACGATTTCCTTAGATCTATTCGCAGTTGATACGCATCCTGTAATAACGCATTGTTACATGTGCTTCTTTCGCCTATTCGGTGTTGGTTTGGCCAGTTATCGCCAGGCTCAATACGAACCACGTTCTCTGGTGGGCCTTCTTGGCGTCCCTGACCCCGTACAAATCAAGGCTCATCCAGGACACTCCCACCATGCATCATCATCCGATGGCTTCCTCCACTCCCATCGCACCTACCGTGGCGACTGGGCAGACGTCCCCCGCCTCCAGCATCACGTGTTACTATCGGCCAGGTATAAATTGGAGTTACATCAAGGAGGTTTTGATGAATTGTAACACCTTCCCTGAAGTTTCACACATGCCACGTTCAATATCTGGCTCGCTAGTATTGCAACCAACCTGAATGAACTCAAAACTCCGAAAGATTTTGATATTCGGTGAGGAGCCCATCTTTTTATTCCTTGAATTGATTTCTTGCCGAAGGCAACAGACATCTATGCAGTCATGCACCGTGCGATTTTGTGTGTATGTTTTATTTGTGTGGTGTGTGTGTGTGTGTGGTGTGTGTCGTGCGTGTGTGTGTGTGGTGTGTGCGTGTGTGTGTGTGGTTTGTTGTGGGTGTGTGACCACCCTTGTCAGCACGATATCTAACGTACGCAACTGGTAGTTCAAATTGGGTATGTGGGTTGCACATCGGGGGAGGACGACCCCTATTGTTTTGGGTGCCCCGTTCACGTTCATTCAATGTCACGAGAGGGCAAAGTTTTAAAAAGCTTGGTCAGCACGATATCTAACGAACGCGAGTATCTATCAAGTTGTTGAAATGGTAGTGGGTAGCATGTATGGTGTGATGACCCCATTTGTTTTGTTGGTGTCAGGTCAAGGTCATCCAAGGTCACCATAGGAAATCGTCATATATCTCTTCAACGAAACATTTTGGAGTACTGTCCGTATGGAAAGTTTTCGTTGGTCTGGGTGAAATACATTTGGTGCACCGACTTTGACCTCATTTGGACCTTTTTGAACTTTGACCTCATTTGACCTTTTACCTGGTGATATTTGCATGTTTTTTTTTGATGGCCAGATGTAAATCTTATTCAGACGAACAACAAAATCATGACACTACCAGACTAAGATACCTTTATCACCAGCTATCTCAATGAAGCTGGAAGGTCGAGACAGCTAAAAAAACACTGAAACTGTGGATAAGTTGGCATTTGACAATCTGCTCGTCAAGGCATGATAGCTATGAATTACAAGAATCTATTAAGCTCAAATTAAGTGTGTGGATTGTACACATGATAAGATTACCCCGATTTTTTTTGGATCCGTTCAAGGTCCATTCCGGTCACCATAGGACAATCCTTATTCTCTTCAACGATTTTTTTGTTAAAAATATGTACAGAGTGAGAACAAGCTATGGCCAACTAAACAAAATTTTCCCCCTCAGGTGAAGACAGTACAAATTCTTGAATTGTCATTTTATTGATATTCCTGCTTGTTTGAGTATTGGACCAGCCTAAAATATTCTTTTCCCCCAGTGAAGACAGTACAAATTCTTGAATTGCCTTTACTATTATTCGCCTGATATGTCTGAGTATTGGACTAGCACCAGTGACCAGCCTATATTTACCTCCTGATCCGTAGTGGTGTTGCTACGGGTGGGGGTGGCAATTTTGAATCTTGCACGCAACACCCCCCCCCCCTCCAGGTTTCATAGGCAGCTTATGGAAATTGAAAAATGTAGCCCTACCTGGAGCCTGCATCACCATTTATTACAAATTCCCCCTAATTGCAAGACAGAACACCTCTTTCTTGCGTATACTTCCTCTCATTTAGTGTTATATTTTTTCGACCACCGAATATTGTGTTTGCACCCTTCATAAATCTGGTGCTCCCCATTCCCCCCCCCCCCCTCCCCATCAAATAGTTCCCCCAGTGAAGACAGTACAATTCCTTGAATTGTCCATTTTACTATTATTCCTGATATTTTTAAATATGGACTAGCCCATTGACCAGCCTATATGTCCCCTTATCAGTAGTGGGTGTTGCTACGGGGGGGGTTGGCAGTTTTGGTCTTGCAGGCACCCCCCAGGTTTTCATAGCAGCTTATACCATTGGAAAATGTAGCCCTATTTGAAGACTGCATCACTGCATTTATTGACAATTCCTAATTGCAAGCAGAGACTCCTCCTTCTTGCGGTTACTTCCTCTCATTTAGTGTTAATATTTTACATTTCAAATATCAGTGGGGCCATTTCCTCAAGGAGGTACAAAGTTGGGATTAAGTAACCATGGATCAATGGGAGGGTGCTGTGTGGGGGGGGGGGGGGACAACTGGCCAATTTTTCCATAGACCTATATTAAATTTACTCGAGGGGGTAATGCCAAGTTTTGTTGCTTTAACCTTAAAGAAAACGGTGATATGATCTCCAAATTTCCCATTTACACATAATAGTTATTAAATTACACCACCACAGCAAAATGCACACCAGGCTAATGTTCCGGCTTCCTGCTGGATTCAATTAGAACCCCTATGTAGCCTAGCCATTAACCTCTTCAACCACTGCCTCCATTGTGTGTGTAATACTCTAATAGGCCCTTCGTTTGCTGGTCAACATTAGTCCCAATCCCCAACAGGCTTAATCTCTCAAGTTGTGTGTGTGAGAACTGTGATGACATGATGTGACTATTTGGAAAAACTGGTGCCAAAAAATCCACTATTCTATTTGTATTATTACCATGCAGCCAGACATATTTGTTATGGGCGGTGCTGCATGGGTGGGCCATATAGAAAGAGACATTCCCCCAACCCCACCAATGTAGTAGGGAATATGTAATTTGAATGCCTTGTGAAAAGCTTGTGAAAAGTTTGACCCTAACCTGGCGAATAAGACATTTAATAGACTGGTAAAATACTATTGATACACTTAATTTTAATCAGTTATGCACTGTCAATTGCATGACCCCTCCCCCCCCCCCGCGCACTAGTAACACCAGACACGGGGATTCATTGCACGTACGGTTGGGTCAACAAATGATGCACCCCCTCAGTCACTTTTTGCCTGAACAATAATGAAAATTGATACCTCACAGTCATCTTTAAAAAGACCACAGTACTACTCTCTGCTGTACAAATTGTAAGGATTGACTGGCAATGACTTTACCCCTCAGTCACATTAGTGACTAACGACATATGGTACAATGGCCAACATGTGAGACACCATGCTATTGACACTAATGTTACCTACAGTGACTCATCCCGCTGTCCAGGGGTGAGGGATGCAATTGGCCAATATATAGACCTGTTTCCAACTTCTCGTTCTCCCCACACATATACCCAAAAATGTTGATGATGTTGATGATAGTGATGTTGATGATGTTTGGTCGTCCGATTCAAAGACTGCCACTTCATTCAATCCATCTGCTCTGATTCACCCATCACTGATGATTGATAATTTCGCGAAGTGATCCTCATCATTAGCCTTTGCCTGCAGTCTGCGACTCAGTGTTATACGGTTGCTGGGGCTTCCACACTGATTGAAACGTGGACCGTCACTGGATCAAACCCCGACCGATGTGTGTTGCCCACTCAAACCACAACACAAAATACCAGATCACTGCAAATTTCTACCGCAGAGTCTTGCTGCTTTTTGATACCAGGTCAAAAAGGTCATCAGAGGGCAATGAAGTGAAATACTGACAAAATAAACCCTGGGTAATGAGTGTATAGCTTGAAGAGTGAAGGTGAAGTCACGAGTCATAACCCGGAATCACCATGGTGATGCCAGCAACCTTGTCAGGGGAACATTGTCGGGAAAAAGGCAAGGAATCACTACGCAGATTTCTTTTTTTATAATCAAATTCGTTCGTTCTTTGAACTTTTTTTGCTTTCCATATTCTCTTGACCTCTCGAAAGCCTGTGATATTATGATTTATATGCTTCATTAAAGAACAATGCACTTTTAATGGAATACCAACCAGCTGGCAATTTTTGCCGCCCTGATACCTAGTCCCCTGGTGCCCAAGAGCGGCGATCATGGGTGGGGGGGGGGACCGGGGGGACGGCGTCCCCCCCCCACTAGTTTTGGTTAGGGGACGCAATGCATTTGTCCCCCCCCCCCCAATATTTGAGGCTGACTTACTATTTCGCTGACCGGTATCCGCATATCCATCGCAACCTGTGTTTAAAAACAATGCATATGACCTAAATATCAAGTTGGGAATTCTGGCTGCATTCATTCCGCAAATTTTTGCGCGCTGCGCGTGGGTATTTCATGTGCCGGTAGAGTTCAACATATGATGTGCCTTGCGCAGACGTATTATGTTCCTTAGCAAAAAAAATGCCTGGAATATTAACCCGGTTGTTTCTTAATTTCAAGGAATAAGGGTTCTCTCAAATCCATATCGTTTGCATAGCTTGGCGGTCCGGTGATTTTAAATTTTTATGTCACGGTGCGACCACTCGTTGAATTGGGTGCACTTTACATACTATCACTATGAAAGCACACGGCGGGGCATTGAAAATGCGGCAGGGAAGTGAGGAACGCACACAAATTGTTTTGTAAAAAAGACATGATTCGAGTGGAGAAAAGGCTAAGTCCCACTATTGCCCTTGCCTGAATTTTTTCCGATGGAATCAGGCCCCACGGTGCAAACCGAGAAGACTTCGCCTCGATACACTAAAAAGTGACAAATTTTGTGTCGCGCGTACTAGTGCGTGGACTTTGTCCCTTTTGCTTTCCCGTCCATCTCCGCATACACTCTATGTAAAATTTCCCGCCGTCATCGCTCATTGTTGCGCCCCCCTAACTTATACATTTTGTAGGCTTGGAATCATACACACAACATTCTCATTGACCTTGAAAACTACAGTCAACCAAACCTCTTTTGGATTACTAAACCATTCAGCCTCCGGTCCGTTTTCCTCCTCCTCCGTCCCTCTGACCACGGCGGATTTCTAACTGCAGCCCAGCTAGCCTAGGCTCTCAGACTGCTTGGATTTTCAAACGCATGTTTTCCCAGATAACTGCATACTCTGAAGTTCCTCTGCTCTCTCGGGCAATACTGTCATATCATGGTTGAGACAATAGAGCTAAAGCTAGCTAAATGTCCCCAATTTTTGGGTGAGATCTTTTTTCTATATGGGCACACGACAATGCGCTTTTAGTTGCGGCAATGTTTTGGATATCTGGCCAAAAGTCGGGCAGCGATAGACCGAGGTCTGACAAATGTTCAATTTCCACCGATTACCGAAAAATGTGATCACAAAATGCGCAGATTTGAAGCTTGGTACTTGCAGCCTGAAACGCCGGGCGAGTTCATTTCGGCCATCTTGGGGGCTTGCGCAAAATTTCCTTTTGCGCTCCGCGACAACCTGTTGTGGCGCTCGCTTACATAGTGTTCTCCGAGCCCCCGAAAATGTCTGTGCCCCCCTCCCGTATGAAGTCTGGTGACGCTATTGCTATTTGCAAATTTGAATTAAAGTGTTAGGCAATCAATTTATGGGCGACCACTTGTTGAAAGTTGGTGTTATGCGCGGTGCCTTACTAAGCTAATAGCTAACCATCGAATATTCCCGTCCAGGGAACGCCACAACCTCGTGCAAAGACATGTTCAAAATTCAGGTGAGATAAGTTTATAGCCAAAGATTGCCTGAGTTTTCGATGAAATGTCCGAAAGGGTAAAATTTTCGCGCGAGATTCGCGCGCAGTTGCGGCTTTACTTTTGTTTTAGACTCCTTTGGCTACCTTTCTGGTCTCTGATCGGAATGTCCCTCCCATGCGCTTGTGTTCCGCAAATAGGATAAAAAATGGGGGCCGGATCTTTGAGTGAAAACGCAGCTATCTAAGTGAAGGTCAAAGAGGGTCGTGGCACTGTCGTTTGGTCAATGAGATTTCTGCCAATCTCTTCGCGCGAACGTAGGGGTTGTTGACATTGCCCATTTCCATTGCGTCTTCTATTACCTCATGTACCTCACTTGCTGGTATTTTTAGAATTTCACAGCCCCCAACGCAACCTTTGAAATTGATCCCTAAGGCGAAAGTTTTTTTGTTTTGGAGAACCTTCCCTGAAATAACATTTTTTCAAAAAATCACGTTTAGGAATTGTGCCTATTGTCCCATATGGCACGGGAAGTGCCGTTTCCTGGCAATCTAGGGGGGTCTGTCAAGCGTGAAATTTCTTGTACGCTCCACGCAAACCCCGTGACGCTCCGCTTAGATAGATTCATCTTGTCCTTCCCCCCCCCCCCCCAATCGCCAACACAATTCGCCGCCCTTGCTGGTGCTTACCGTTCAATGACAATGAGCTATCTCCCGATCAGAGAAACTTTATTGATCCCTCTTGGGAGACGCCATTAAATGAGGAATATCAGTGACTTCAACCACCGTACAAGCACACAAGTTTTTTTTCTTCTGGAGAAAACAAATGTCCATCTATCTCGTAGAGTTCTGATGGACCCTTATAGCTTCGCCCGAGCTTGCTAGAACGTCCTCAGAGAGGCAAATATCAGGATTGTCTTTCTACATCATCAAGCTAGTTGCCGCCAATCGCCAAAACAGTAACTACTTACGCTCTAACGCCCTGTTCGATACCTCTCGTCCTCCTGGTCTACTGCCCTCAACATATCACTTAAAAACTCCAATAGACCAGATAAAGTTATTTCAATTGAACGATTTGCGATACCAGGTCTACGGTAAATTCCAACATGGACAAAGAGTAAACATTTATCATATGTTGGACGATACCACATTCGATCATTCTAAGGCACAACCAGTTCCTTGTATTGAATACTATTCATTGAAACTATTGTTCATAACATATGGTAGCAAAAAAAGAAGGGAGACATATACTTATTCCTTTGCCAAGGTGAAATTTTCTAGCATTCATATATTCTGTATGTGTGTGTGTGTGGTGTGTGTGTGTGTGTGTGTGTGTGCGGTGTGTGCGTGTGTGCGTGGTGCGTGTGTGTGTGTGTGTGTGTGTGTATGCGTTTGTGGGTGTGTGTGTGTTGTGTGTGTGTGCGTGCGTGTTTGTGTAGGTGTGTAAGTGACGCTTCTCGCAAAAACGATATCTAATGAACGCAAGCATCCATTACGTTAAAATTAAACCTATAGGTTACAGTCAGAACACGAGGTTACAGGAAGACACTATTGTTATGGCCGTCAGTTCTAATGTTCCTTGAGGTAAAGAGAGATCAAAGTCGGGAATAGTGCTTGTAAGCACGATAATGTGCAACGAAACAATGTGAGAACTCCTACGTGGCTGGTGACTTTACTAGAGTAGATGGTCCCTATCGTTTCAGGGTCAGGACTCAGTAACGTAAGTTCAACAGAGGTCAAAGTCTGAACAGCTGTGGCCCAACTGTGTAACGAATGCTCTACTTGACTGGAGGCCCTTACAACCCATACTAGTCTGTCGAATCTGATTCTTTCTTACTACATTCAAAGTTGCAACAGCCTTTCTTTGACTGTGATGTTACGTGCCTCTCTTTGGTGTTCGTGCGGCCAGTTTCCCGTTCGGGGGGGGGGGGGTATTTGTTCATGTGCGTTTTTCACGATTCGAATATACATGGATACACTTGTTCAATTTTGTATGTGAGAGGCCAATTGGAAATGAACTCATTTTATCCTTGCAACATGGCTGATGATCCGGTGTTCTCTTGTTATTGCTACTGTTTCTGTATTTTTTTTAATGGTTTTCGTATTTGTTCTCCTCGTCGTTTCGTCTGAAAATAAACTACAATAAACACAACAGCGAATTTCAGTACGGGGTTCAACCCACTTGACAAGGGACGAACGAACGACATACACAAAGCGGATTGAACTGCTTTTACATGCAGCTACAAAAGAGGAAACCATTAAAGTGGTGCGAACATGCTAACGTAGTTCTTCTTTCACTTGAACTCTACCGCAAACAGTGAATAGCTGAAAACCATTAAATCTAAAACACCCCTTTAACTATTCGCTGACTACTTTAGCCGTTCTATTTTGGATTCAGTGGCGTGCCCAACCGGGGGAGAGGCTTGGCCCGCCCACCTCTGTCGATAGTCGGGTAAGAAGCTATTGTGGGAAACCCCTTGGATGTCATGCTGTATCATAGGTCATGTGCGCATACTACACTAATATTATAATTTATGTCAGCACGTCACAGAATACTACCTTCATATTAGCCTAAGGCCTTTTTGCGTCTAAGCAAGTTTGTTACGAAACCTTTTCCAAAGGAGAGTTAACCCCTCCCTATATCAGTTGGGGTTTCATGCCCCCCCCCCCACACCACAATCTGCGCGGCTCGCCACTGTTGGTCTTACGACCACTGAATAACATTTTCCACCGCCACAGTATATAAGTGGATCGCTAATTGATTTAAACATTAATTTATAAACCTAAAAACACAAACACCAGTCCCATTGCTGAAAACGACACACACTGAGTGATTTCTTGAAGCTTGGTCCATGAAAACCTCGTGTGGGCAGGACTTGGAGGTGGTATGTAACGTTAACGCCACATCCACACACGTATGTTAGATTTTTCCGGCCTCCAAAGACATGCGTCACACACAGCTGTACTGAGGTTGTACATTTGACAGAGCGACCCCCGAGTATGCATGAATTGAACTCCTCCAGATAGTAGTATACCGTTACCCGGCAGGCGGCCTTAAAGAATTCGTCATTTTCGAAGATTCCGAATATCAAATACAGTGAAATGCACGCAACAGGGTCAAGTAGTGTGTCAAGTCAAGTATAATTAGATCGATCGATCTTTTCAAATGCATGAATTCTATAAGGATTTTGATTATTTGCCAGGCCGTCCCGTCGCTTACATTCGATCCTAGAACCTAGCTAAAAAGCGGACACACTGATGCCGTACGCAACTGATGTATGCATCCTGGCAGTTTCAGACATCAGCGCTATCACAAGTTCCGAAACTCGAAGCAACAATATGCACTGAAGGTCAGTGTCAAGAGGCGCGTCTAAATCCCGGCATTCTGCAATTTTTCGTGTGAGTACTCACTCGTAATCTGCCCAATTCGCTGGATAATAATTCTATCCCCGCAACACGGATAAGTGTTCGGGGATATTGGGTTTTGAACGTGTCCACGCCGTCTCCGCCGTCGCCACCGTCCCGCGCCGCCGGAAACTTTTAGGCGTTAGCGCTCCCATTCTTTCACACTTTATCCAATTGAACACAAACTTGGTACACATGTCCGTATAGTAAAATCTCGGATGATTTCGAAAATGGGTATATCGTATATTTTGCTGCCCTCTATTCCGCAGGTTTTCCGCCAATTTTCAAGTTGTGCTATTTACCTGCAACATGGTGGTTGGGGTAGTTGCTTGAGCCAAAAAACATGGCGACATTTCAACATGGAGTGTAACAATTTTCCATAAAACCCCCATGTCATTGAAGGTCATTGCAGGTCACTTAGGGGTCAAAAACTGATTTTATACTTTTTCTGAATAGCACTGGGTGTGTTCATCAGAATGCAAATGCTCCTAGCTTGGGTGTATACATGGGGAGTAACATTTTCATAAAAACTGTCATATCAGAAGGTCATTCGAGTCACTTAGGGGTCAAAAACTGTTTTTGGCCTATAATCGGGGTTGAATATCTGCGAAGGCTGATTGGTTCACACAATTGTGATTAATTTTGACCTCATGTGTGTGCCACTACCTGAATTTGACCTCTGTCGGGTGTCATGTGGTTAAAGTTCGAATCTTGAATAAATGTGCTTATTAAGGACGCATCTTGTCCCGGGGCTGTAGGGGTGCCTCACAATTAACAAGTGCATTAAGCCTATTGTGATTTCAATTTAGTAAACTATGTAGATAAGTTTGCACCATTAGTCCCATTCCTGTTTCCAGATGGAATATCATTTCTGTCCTATCATAATCGATATTTTCCAAATGCTACTTGTAAATTTTACACCCCTTTATGCACTTGTCAATTGTAAGACTCATTGTAGACGCACCCCAAGCGTATGGGTGCATCATACAAGTAACAGTGCATTATAGCCTATTGTTGATTCGCAATTAGTAAACTAGGTCTTTCCATCATTAGTCACATTCCTGTTCATCAGAGTGGAATATCAATTTCTGTCCAAACAATATCAGGATATTTCTCAGATGCTACTCAGTAAAATTGTGCACCCTTTTGCACTTGACAACTGTAAGACGCACCCCCAATACCCCGGACAGGGCGTGTTAACTTGAGTCATCGTCAAGTCCAAGTGCCTCAGCAATGGACACTTTCAATGAATAGTGAGTCCAAAACTGACTCTGGTGCGTCATTTTGTTCGATTATGTAAAATAATAGGCCAAGCTGGCCTACTGGTGGGACATTTTCAGAGAATTTAAGCTTTTAATAACTGAAGGGTTTGTCATGTACAATCATTTGACCCACCTTTGACTCACCCTGTCCTGGGTATAGGGGTGCGTCCTACAATTGACAATTACATTAGAACTCTTGAGTTTTATTAACAGTCACCTATCCTTTTGCTGTATCTCTATTGCTGTATTTATTGACCTGAATTCTCCCCAGCTCTCTCTAAGTAGGTAAGAAACCCACTTTAATTGGCATCACAAAATCATGATCAAGAATTAGTTGTCACTATGTAAATTTGGTGTCCCCCCCCCCCCCCCCAATGGCTTACATAGAAACCCTTCATGGGCCTTCGATTCCGTGTGAAAATGGGAGGACACATCGACTGCAAATGCCCTCTAGGCGGAGCGCCCCATTGGTTGGCGCGAAGCGTACGTTTAAATTTTTAGCTTTTCATACCCATCCCGATCGGGGCCGGAACCGCACTTGCCAGAACTCGATAGCACCCTCTCCAGGTGTTATTGAAGTAGAGACGACAAAAAAGTTTCATGTGCCTACTAGATGCTTTACCGCATATCACACATGTATTTTTATTACCTTTTCCACTCTAGCTTTGTTCTCGTGGGATCCAGGGGTCTGCCCAACGGTCCCTGTTGAGATCGAAGGGAAAGCCATAGGCTTACGGACCCATTCCAATTAGGAGCAGGATTTTACAAGTCAGTCATCGACGACATACCATCCGCGCGCGAAGCGCGCTGATTTTTCTCATGTTTCCTGGGGCATTTTATCGGGAAAAGTCAGCAGAAATTCAGGCAATTTTCCACTTTGCCTTGCTCCTTTACAAATTTTCCACGATTTCGCTCGATTTTTTCATCTCAGACGCAATGGGGGGCGGGGGGGGGCAGTCCTCCCCCAAGTCTTCTGAAATTTTGCGAGAGAACAAAATATTCGAAGCCTTACATCCATATTCACAACCCGGGTAGAAACACTCAATTGAAAATTAAGCACTTTTGGCATTCGATTCAGATCGGTACTCGGTATGAAACATGGTTAATCCTTCACCGCGCCCGTATGGGGTCAGATCTCATCTGGGGTCCGTACCTGAATTAGTGGCTTAAGACGCGATTATTGTTCGGTTAGACCATAATTGATCAGTTTAGACGATCAGCAAATTATTGATTATTATGTGAACCCCGCACACCACTATAATAAAATGACCAGTGTACGATACACGTTCACGGTTCATTAATTGGGGCATAACACTTATCAGACTAAGAAATGTTTGTTGGATTTCATTGCATGTTTTTACGCGCAACTTATATCAACTTTTATATATCTATGCGCGCGAAAATTCGGCTACCAATCCAATAAAAAACTTTTCATTTTTACTATGCCCAAATTTCTTCCATTATTTCCTTCGAATTTGGGTATTTCCGTTCGTGTTTGCACTCTCAAATCATCCTACAACCCGGCCCGATCCAGTCTCGGATATTATGGGATGATTGCTAAGGTGGGTCTGTATACGCACCCGTGATATACCATCTTACCATATTGGGCCATAGATTACAGTATCAAACATAACTCTGGGGTTTGAAAAATGAATGAAAATAAATGTTGCCGACAATTAGAATAACGGTGTTGTTGTATCTGTTAGGGACAATTTACAATCTAGGGCGCAGTCTTTGCGGGGTCGTGACCCAAACTTTTGGAAGGGAAGTCATCCGTATACATTATGTGTTTCACTCTTGACCATCTAGGACCCTCAACTTTCAGCCAGGAGAATTGCTCCCTTGTCTATAAGGACAACCAATGTGATGCCAGTGCCAGCTTGTATTGAAGCACATAAGATGAACAATGGTGTCCTCATGCATCGTAGCGAATGCAGAATCATAAATTCGAAAGGAGAAAAAAGGCGATGAGCTGGACATAGCCATACGGGCTACTTCTGGTTTTAGCAGAACTTGGTTTTTCCTAAACGACAGAAAAGCAGCCACGCGCGCGAGGCGTGCGAAAAAAAAATTCAGTTTTTCGAGAGTGTGATTGAAAATTGACAGTTAGCAGACATTTTGAGCATTTCCTGTACTTTTGTCTGTCATGATTCCACGAATATTGTAAATTTGCCTCAGAATAACTTTGCGGTTTCTACGCAATTTGGTACGGCCGGAGCCAGAAGTCAAGCAGTTTGGATTACAATTATGAATTGGAAAAAACTATGTAGCCTAGTTAATCTGTCCGGACTGGGCGTCCGTAGACTCAAATTGGTGATGGGGGAGGTATTTCTGCCGCCTGCGACGAAGTTAGTAAGTTGCCAGTGTGATTTCTGTCATTTTGACAGAGAAAGGATAACTCCCGTCAACTCCGTCACTCCGTCACTCCGTCACTTGCGGTCTTTTCTAGATTTATGTTTCATTCTGTCGGCAGCAGGACGTAAGACATTTCTGACTTGGTGAGGGGCTAACATTTGTTAGGGCCCTGGAGAGGGGCGGTCTCAGGCAGTCAGGGGTTTTACCCGTCCCTTGAAACGTTTTGGCTTTAGGTGCAAATTCATGCTCTAAATTGTGACTTTTTTTTGTGCAAAATGCTGCTGTCCACCAGAGCAGTAAGTTCCCTTCTTTTGCGTATTGGCTGAATCCTACCATTCCATGGGACGACCTTAGTAGGGACTAGGCGAAAGGCCTGGAAGTCGGACCGGTTAGCCTTTCTAGAGGAACCCCGGTTCTAATTTTTCGTTTTGCCTCGTCGGCTCGTACTCGTTTCTGTCGACGGAAATTTAACTGATTATCACAAAGGGCTGTTCGAATTTTGTTGCAATTCATTGAGGAGAACACACAAAAGTCCGAAAAGGTGCCCAATTCGCACGGTGTCCTGGTATAGTCTATGATTTAAAAGAATGCTGCTCATCTTTGCTAAAATTATACATTTCTTGCCAGGGTCTTGTTAACATAACATGTTCATCCCTATATAGCGCATTTAAAATGTAGGGAATATCTCGGCTACGCGTCCACATTCGTCACTGAATAGACATAGTGACGTTCAGCAAAAATGCACATTTTGAGGATATTCGCGATTGAAATTTACCAGTTATCAAAACATCGCTCGGAGAGAGGGAACTCGGAAAGCTAGTATGTTTTTTTGTGCGAGTTAGGATGAAATGAATTTCCCAAGTTTGTCAATTGAGTCAATCACAATATTCCTTTAATAGCTATTAATTAGCAGTGATAGCCACAAACTGATACGCCAGTATGCTCTTTCTGTATGTCAGCCTTGCCACAGTGATTGAGATACGTCACCTGATACGCCAGTATGTCTATTCGTCACATTTTTTACCGTAGTATCACATTGTACTTACGTCACCACACGTAACCACGGTATCAGGGTGGCTAAATTAGGCCAAAATTGGAATTACAGTTGGAGGAGCTACTAAAGAGCAAAAATAAGATGTGGACAATAGTTAAAAAGCTCTGGTCACAAGTGATTGAGTGGTATTTCCCAAGTCATACGCATGCATGGCGGGGAAAAATTAGGGTGAGGACTACACGATTTTTTTGGTAGATGAGTTGGTTGGATAATTGATTTTTTTTTTTTTCAAGATTTGAAATCTCCTGTAATCGGTGGTCAATCAAGATGATACTTAACACAAAGATCAAAATGTCACTCTTTCCAAAAAGTTTCCTTCATTGGGGACTAACGGCTAATAGTAGGATGAATGATGGCATGATATTATATCAGTAAAAACGAAATAGACGAAACTGCCATAGGAAAACAGATCAGCGAACACACGGAATGTTACCATGTAGCCCTAATGAATGTACTGATCCACGTGTAGTTCACGCCTGTCAGTCACATACAAACAAATAACAAGAAAATGTACAGCGAGAACTTTTGGTGTAACAGGCATCGGGAACTCTGACTGCGCCTACATTACGAAGTACACTGGATAAAACACTACAGACGTCTGCCGTATGAACTAAACAATGTCAGTATGAGACGAAGTATTATAAGGAGCATTCATTACGAAACAGGTTGTATTCTCTTTAATTTAGTGATGGGTCTACAACTAGGTTTCCACGAGTTTTTTCCAAGCAACCAACATCGACGCACCAACCCGGTAGGTGCTCATAGTTCCATCATCCCGCCCGAGCAGTGATTTTGAGGGGAGTGCCCACTATTGATTAAAGACTTACCAATTACGAAAACTATACAATATTGACACAAAAAATCGCAAGGCCTCCGAACTCAATAGTCTACCCATCGTTCCTGGTTTTATGACATAAAGTTGTCGAGGTGGTAGTGTCTGTAGAACTGACATGGTCGTGTGCTGATGACTGGGTTGCGTCCGTTCCAAGAGGCTTCTGGGTCCTGGTACTTGTCCTCGGAGAGTTGGACACGAAGCACATTGTACGCACACCTGGCAATCGTGCGCGATAGAGTGGCGCCTATTGGTTGCAGGGTCACTGTACTGAAGTCTCAGATGTGACATCTCAAGTAAGATCTTCTCAGGGGAATCCTTCAGGACTCTGACTCCCCCTGAAGTCATGTCAAGGGAATGGAATGGACATCGTCGGTTTGCCGACATCGAAGGGGACCAGCATTGGTGGAATGAATCATCCAAGTCAAGTAACGTCTTGTGTAGGGACCCTCTATTAGGATAGACCGCCTCGGGCTCTTCGCTTGCTGCATTTCTCCGGGCGGTCCTCATAACAACGGCAGCTGGAAAGAAGAAGAAACAAGTCCCCCATTCTCATCTTTCGTTCCGGACTGAATGCATCGAGTCTCCTTCACTCTGACCATGATTCGACTCAAGAAGTAGAGAGAGGGCGTATGACTGCAAAAAATGAATGGTTCACAACCCATGCTAACCATGCCTACAATGATCGGTCTTATTCTGTCCAGGGCATCCATCACAAAAGAGGTTGATTCAGTGAACAACTTGTGGTCGGTGGCAGTGAGGTCAGTTGAACAAGAAGATGCATTCTCATTAGCACCCCGCTCCGTAAAACACGCTGAGACAGATAGAAATAGCCATCACCATTCGCGATGTCATTAACGGGTGAATTTTTGTTAGTACGCAGTCGACCTCGTTGAAAAAATTCCACTCCTCTCAGATTTGGGGAGGTTAAATTACTGCTGCAGGTCAAAGGTAACAGTGGTTATCTTGGGTCATCGCGAGATTTCAGCTTGAACTCATGCTGACTTCTCTACATTCGAATCTCAGCGTGTTTCTCGAAATCAGGGCGTAATCCCAGCCAGCGAGCCATTGTGGCCCACATGGGTCAAGTTCGGACCAACACGGAGAGGGCTGCCCCACAGTCAGACCCCCATGGGGGCCATATGGCAGTGTATGGGGGGGGGGGGGGTGGAGTTGTTCTTGAGAGATGTTAATGGGTTCCACGGAGGTCCCACCACGGGTCCCAGCATCCCAGCTGGTTGGCCCACGTGGGCCCAAAGTGGAAACCGCGGAAAAATCGAGGCGGGGCCCGAAGGGCACTATGTGGGGCCCCACATGGGTCCCATGTGGGGTCCGGCTGAGGGCCCAGTTGCGATGCTGGCTGGGATTCTTCTTAGCTCCGCGGTATCTTCGTAGGAGTTAGCGCACTATGAGTGACAACTACGCTGTATCGAAATCTAATTCGGTGAGTGAAGGTAAACTTTTGGACTATCAGGGTTCGATATAGGTTCAGTGCACCATTTATTACAACAAAATCTTGATTACGCCATTCCGATTACGCGCCGAGAAGCAGCCCTCACGGATAGAACCATAGTGGCGCATCATGATACGTCAGGGATTATACCCATAGGCTATAGTGCACACTCGATAACACTATGTTGGGAATAGTGACGTCTCTTCATACGCCGGTATGACTTACTCTGCCGAACACTGGTTTTTTTGTGCTACGTAAATATAATTAGTCCTATATCTAATTAACAAACAAATTTCGATTCGAACTTCGAGAGAATGAAGGACTTTTCAGTCATAGATTATGAATCCAATAATCTCATTTTGCCAAATTTGGTCAACGCCACTATTGTCTATTCAGCGAAGAAAATGTTTGCCTACTCGTTTCGGATCATCGGACACGGACTGTTTTGGGTGAAATTGAAGTGACAAGCAGATATTGTTCAAATATGGAGTTGGCGTCGTCTATTGATGCTTAAGCTGGCTAGAAAGAAAAATGCGATGTCAAGGAAGAAGCCATTTGTAAAATATAGTCCCAGAATTACAAAAATTGCACTCAAACATTTTTCACGGAAAATCTCAAGCTATTGTACACTGGTTACAGTATCTGACAGCGAAAAAAACTCGGATACCGAAAACGGAGAAGTTTTGCATATTTCTCTGGACATCGCTGAAGTTCACAACGTCCAAAAATTGACAAGATTGACAATTTTTTGCTCATCATTCGGGCCTTTCGACAAGAGAAATCGGCATCTGCTGACATTGTGGGCCATTTATCCACTTGGGCAGGTTTGTATGCTTGAATTGTGCTATTCTCGCCCAAGCGGTTGTTCCTGATCTGCAAAACTTGCTTTTACTTCCATTAATGTGTGGGCAGTTGACTCCTCATCCAGCCTCGTATGCCTAAAGCGCGCTCCGTGTTATAATCAATGGACATTTTATTGTGAATCTACCTTAGTTTAGATTTGTTTACCTCTGTCTAACTTATGTGCTGAGTGAGAAGAAGAAAATTGCATAAGAGCCTCATATCGCCAGAATATGACTTCAAAAGCATCGTTCACGACACTATAGAAGCAACAGTCACAGGTCGTCTACGCGCGCAGCGCGTTTTTGAAAATTTTGGAAAATGGGTTCGGAAATAATAAAGGGCCACTGTGTTTTTTGAGGCTGCTTTCCAATATTTTTCAGCCCACACAGAACTTAACGGATAGTGTGTTAAAACGGACAGGTACTTTCGTCTTCATCGAGGATAAAAGTGGGGGGGGGGGGGGGGGGGGACATTGATTATGATGTCCCCCCCCCCCACTTGCGAGTGTCCCCACTGTCCCCCCAGGATCGACGCCATGAAACCCTTTATAGTAGTTGTAAACTGAACAGCAAAAGTAAATTCCTGTTTGTTATTGTCATTCGCATTTTCGGAGACCATGTGACAATACAAAGGATGGGATCGTTTGAAGCAACCAAATCAAATGTAAGATGGGAAAAAATAGATTTTAAAATATTGACAGTGGACTTGGTGTACTCCCATAAATTGACTTTTTGAAAATTCAAGGTCCACAAAACTAACACTTCTTAAAGGGGAAGATTTGTTTTTTTAAAAATTTTCCTAATTATATCTGAGTCATAATTTTATGGAAACACCACACAAGATTGGGTTAACTACTCCTATTTTTTCCGAAATCTAGCAAAAAATCAATTGGGTGGTTCACACTCCCAGGTTACATTATGAAACCAGGAAAAAATTGCTATTATGGCCCTAAAACCGGAACTACCATTGAAAGCAAGAATTTGTTCCAATATCCTGTCAGAAGAAATGGACAAAATATAGATATCAATCATCGAACAAATTAAAAGCTTATGTGGGGGTTGATTAATTTTAATACTTTGGTGCCCCTTTACATATGTGAAACCCTGGTATTATCCATTATGAAGGGACCTGTGGATGTTGTAATATTTTCAATGCGCAAAATTGAGTACTGTTGATCAGTAGAATTGAAGAATCACAACAAGAAAGTCCTTCTTGAATAGAAATTGATGAGCAATGGATGAAAAAACCGATTTGGCCTGGAATATTCATCTGTCATAGGCTGGCCCCTTCTGTTTCAATTATGGAATTTGAATGACCCATGCACCTGTACACGTTGTTCGCTTCACAAGTCTATAACTGTCTTCCTTTTATACGAATTATATTGTGTCCGGTTTTTTTCATGTTCACCAAATTTCTTGGACAGAGCGGGGGGATGGGATGGATATGGGATGGGATATATTCGTCTTGCGGTTTACCGCCCGACATTTTCTAGTTGGTGACTTATGAGTTGTCGTTATGAGAACTGGACCCAGAAGGTCACATAGTCTTCAGGTCAAATGAGGTCAAAAGGTCAAAAGGAAGAGGTCAACCAGATGTAGTTTTTTGCAACCACAAAACGATTAAAAATTCTCCAAGTACGCCACAAACAAAAATAGCGTCGTTGAGAAGATATATAAAGATTGGGAATTCATCATTGAGACTGTTTTAACCCTTTTCAGAGGGACACGCTAGAAATAGAGTGTTGATGCAGAAGTGTTTTGATTACGTCAAGCATTACCTTATTGGTTTGTTGCAACAAGACGTCACAAAAATATTGACCCGAAGGTCACAAGTCATTAGGTCAAATGGGGTCAAAGGGTCAAAATAAGGTCAAAGTAATCACCAGAAGTATTTCACCTAGACGAACCAAACTTTTCTGTACAACATGCCCTGAAAATATTCGTTGCCAAGAATAGAGAAGAATTGCCCTAAGAGACCTTGAACGACCTTGACCTGATACTAAAACCAGTAGGGTTCATACTCACCAATGTTGCAACCTACACACTTAATATGAACTTTTAGATACTTGCATCGTTAGATATCGTGCTTTGACGAGTTTTGCCAACTTGCGCTGTCGTGACCTTCAATGACCTTGATTGGCGATAAAACAATAGAAATCATCCTGCTCCACATGAGCAATCCACGTGCCTGATTTGAAATCGATACGGTTGTGTTCGATAGATATAGGCTGACAATGGGTGTCACAAACACACACAGACACAGAAGAAACACATTACGCACACCACACGAACAGCACAACACGCGCGCGCGCGTGTGCACACGCAAAGGCATGACTGCCGGGAGTACCTTTGCCTTCGGCAAGGATGAGAAACGAACAAAAAAAGGGGGGATAGACGAAAACCGTCGGAAAGGAAGAGGTGGGAGAAACGAGACTATATTACTGCGTAGGGCTGGGAATAATTACGATGAAGCGTACCGACGAGGATTCTTAGATTTCGAAAACAAAACGTCACAACGTATGCGGGACAACTATAGCATAGTTATGTAATTTATTGTTTAGGATCGTTGTAGATTTCGAAGATCGTGCTATGTGAGTGGTTTTTTAGAACATAGGTACGAGATATAAGATGGATGAATGAGTAGAGTTTATACAGTAATATGCTAATTAAGGCATATAAATTTGCATAATTTATGCCACATCTATCAAGTTTGTCGGCCTCTTTTTTACGAAACTCGGTGAATATAGCCTACATTCGGTCCGAACTTTTTTCAAGATCCGGGTCACGGAGGTCTTTCAATTGGTCGAATTTGCATAATCATGCGAAACTATCCACATTAGTGGAACAGAAAGCCCTTTTTCAGGGAACATGGTGGTATGGCTCTAACGTTTAGTCCCCCAACATTTTAACACACAATTTTAGGTCAAGAATGAATTCAGTGTTGTCTAATTGCATGGTTTATTTTGACATCTCGAAATTTGTTGGATTTTCATGGCACTTGATGGGTATGGTCCACTTCCAGTCCCCAATCATTTTTACATAGATTCGAGTCACTAGGGTCACTTAATGTGTCCAATTTGTTTGATTTGTGCAACTTTGTACAACTTTGTACAACTTGTTGGATTCCCTTGAACGGTCCGCCGTTAGTCCTCCGGAGATATTTAAAATTGGAAAATGGGTCCTGGGAGTCGAAAATTGTGTTCAATTTGCATGATTTGGGCAGTTTTAGTCACTTTTCCACAAAACACAGCATTCATTTGGTAGATATAGTCAACAATCAGTATTCATGAATATGAAATTGGTCACTGATTAGTGTCATTTTATAGGTAGCACACTTAGGGGCTGCTAAACTATATCCGCCTCTTTATATGCTATCAGATTCTGATGCTGTTAACGGCTAACTGGCAATTAATTTGCTCTCTTTCGACCTCTAAAATCAGTTTGGTTGAAACATATACTGAAGACAAAATGAAACAACCATTGATTGCGAAAAAAGCGAGACTATAGCGGTTCAATTGGAATTGAGGCAAATCCTCACGCCTACCAGAAAATCATTTCATTGATATGCTCTGATGCTAATTGGTGAACCAAATATTTACTAAATTGAAATGATTCTTGTATTTTCATTTGCCATTTTAGGTCATCTGATTTTTCAAACTCAAGCCTGCAGCGGCGCTGCTTATTTTGTGCGGTTTACATGGTTTAGTACATCATACATTCTCGAAAGAAAATCAGCCTTTCGGTATTCTATCAGACAAAACTATTCTTTATAAAAAAAATAGGGATCTTTTGCCAATATTAATAGATCGATCATAGAAATATTTCAGCACCTTTTCTTGGCCATATTTCCAATTTAGTTCAGTTGCTCAATTACGCTAAATCAAAACTTATGCAGACCCATTATTGCCAGCTGACTGAAACCATGTCGTGCAGAATTGATCCATGACAGCCTCTAAGGAGATGAATTGTGTACATTATTATTGAATGAATAATAATGTACGATACCTCAGAGCAATCGCTGAAGTTTCCCCTCGCTTCGCGTGTGACACAATCTTTTATTGCAACCGATTCCAAATGCGGAATAAATGTCTCATCATTCGAGTCCTCCGGACACACAATTCTGAATTCCCAGCATTTGGATTGTTCAGAAAAGTCCGAATAAGATACGCAAAGGATTTGGGGAAAGTAAAGGCTCAATTTCGACAGAAGAGATGATCACGAAAGTGCAAGGAATATTAATATTGCTCTAATTTTCTACCTAGAGCCTGGGTTTTCTATCGAATGACTGAACGTTCATAGCCTGCAGTGATAATGCTTCCAAATAAGTTACGCACATAAACAGGGACAATTCTTGGACAACTTCAGACAATTTTCTGTGGACCACAACGTAGCTTTTGTCCCCAGTAGTCGCAGACCCATAACTTGTTCCCCTACTGACTTTTTTATTTTATTTGATTTATTTCCGCTTACTACAATGACAATGCATATAATATATACAACATAGATGGATAATGCGGAAGAGGTCCAAAAAGCAAAGCTCGTATGAGTGAACTCCTAACAAAAATAATACACACTCCACACACACTCCACAACCCCACCACCCACCCCTACCTCAATTAACCTAACAACAGAAATACTGTTTACCCAGCAAATAAATATACTACTCCATAGAAGAAAGCAAATGATTTTTGTAGGAACGGATGAAACTAAAACCAGACGTTGCACTCTGACAAAATCTGGGAGATCATTCCAAAGCTTAGCCCCGCAGAATCTAACAGATTTCTCAAAAATCGCATTATTAGAATGTGGAATTTCCAAAGCAAAGTTGCTCCTAGTCAAATACCGATTTACACGTAAGCATGGATGGGTATTTTACCCGTTTGACCGTTTGGGGTCGTCACAGAGACACTGTTGTGGTCATTTTAGACTCATGCATATAACATACTTTTCTTTGCTTCAAACCAATCAGCATGGGCGCTTATAGCTATGGTAGCATAGATGCAAACACTTCCCTTTTCTGGGAGTGATTATGGTATTCTCACTCAATATTTTAGATAGGTATGTCCAGTCATTTCAAAGTCACAGGGGGTCAAATTTGTATAATTTATGCGATTTTCCCAACTGTTGTATTTTTTCCACCGAACCTTGGATGAATGTGGAGGTACATTTGGTCCTGACAACTGATAGGTCACCGGAGGTCAAATGCACATTTTTTCCCTCTGAACGAGGTTTCCGAACAAGACAAACTTGAGAAAATTCAGAGAAGAGCAACCCCTTTTTTTTACTCGTGACTTCCGCAGGACATCCAGTGTTACGGAAATCCCCCACAACCTTGGATGGGAACATTAGTCTGTAAGACGAAAAAATGGCCAGACTAGTTTTGTTCTACCAAATTAGCAATGGCTTGGTGGCAGTTCCATTAGAAAATAACCCCCATTCGAGACCCGGGAGACGTGGTCGTTACATGCAAATTCCACACAATATCAAGCTTTCCGATATAGTTTCTATCCCAGGACTATTTCAGACTGGAATGATCTTCCTCTTAACGTTAAAGAGAGCCCTAATCTTGAGGTGTTTGAAACGAGATTATCCATTCATCATTGTTGCTAGCACCCTCTTTGTGATACCCGAAAGGGGTTTTTAACGAGTATGAAAAGAAGCAGAAGAAGCAGAAGCACAAAGGTACATTCTGCGGGGATATACACGTCGGCGGTTCACCCACCCGCAAATATTTGATGATATCATTGATTGAATTAGTGATATCATCAAATAATTGGTGATATCACCAATTCAATAATGATATCATCAATTAATTGGTGATATAATCAAAATCATCATCAAAAAAATCGACGTCAACGGCTGATGTTTTCAAACAATGAATGGGAATTCGATTTGTATATGGTGTTTTTCTTTCTGGTCATAAAGGCATATGGAGTGGGGGTAAATCTCGAGGAATGTACCCACAATTGGAGCGCCATGTGCCCAGTTCGCCCGCGTGTCCAAAATCCTGGCTATACGCCATCGTTTAAAGACGGACGGACGGTTTCGTGCGATTTTTTTTTTTGTAACAACGTTTCTGATCTTGACTTGTGCCTAGTACTAGTGTTTCTCACTGCATGGTGAATGGCACGGGGGGGGGGGGGGATTTTCTGGTCGTATAAACACAGTTTTTATACTGTGGTGACTGGTCGTTAACACGATAACCATTATGGCGTAAGCAACGTAAGAAACGTTCACTGAGTAACAAGAGTCATAATACGTCGGGCAACGATAGGATGATAACGGGGTGAGAAATCACGAAAAAAAAAAAACGAGGCCAGGCTCAAAATTCGGAGAAAGACCACGCCTACATACTTGATTGAAAATAAATTTGACAGACTTGAAAAATATGCACAGTACATGACCTTTAATGACCTTGACCCTACTGTTGCGTACAGTGTCCGATGGTATACCGCGTCCATCAAGTTTCGTAATTATCCATCCAACTCTAGAAGTTGCATAAATTATGCCATTCGACTATTTAATTAGCATATACTACGTCCAAATATAAGTTCGTTTAACCTATTATGAATAACGGACCTTTTTCCCCATTCTGAATATCAGACCTTTTCTCTCATTTTGAATAACGGACCCTTTTTCCCCATTATGAATAACGGACCTTTTCTCCTATTATGAATATATAACGGAACTTCTGTTGTGATTATGAATATCGGACCTCCCCTTATGAATCAAGAACCTTTTCGGCCATTATGAATAACGGGCCTTATGAACAAAAGGCCTTATGAATAAAAGGCCTTATGACAAACGGACCTTATGAATAAAAACCCTTATGAACATCGGGGCTGTCACCTCGCGGTCAACCCCAGTGTTGTACAATGTACATGTTTGTCACCAATGTAAGGGCGGCTTAGTTTCTCAGTCTCTTTCTGGGAATCCAGGAAGCAATTAATTGCCCTTTATTATTACTTGATCCACATTGAAGGATCGATGAGAGATGAACAAAACAATGCAAGATTGAAGGTTCATGAGAGGGTCAGGCCACTGATCATCGCCCATGACAACTCGATGAATGACAGGAACTTGGCCTTGGAAAGCACTATTTTTACGAGCGATGAAATCGCTTGTATTGTAGTCGTTTTGGTGCAATGGTTACATTTCTGTGGTCTTGACGCGGTCGCTTCAATAAAATTTGTCAATGGAATGTTATGTTATAATATGAACGTTCTCTGGTGACGTGTGCAAAAAGTCTATAGCAATCGATCGACAGCGCATGCGCATTGTAGTTTGGTAATATTTTTAATTCTAGTCAGGTTACGTCATAATTGGAGCGACGGACAGCTCCGAACAGCTTCAATCGAGATTTGACCATTGTCATGTCCGAGAGGAAAGACGTTAATATAGAACAACTCGGCCTTCACAGTTTGTCTGTGTGCTTCTTAGAAGTAACAACCGATGAAATTAAGTTTAATTTTAGGATTACCAGTTCCATTTGCAACGGGAATCGAATGACTTGATCATCTATGATGTTCGCGCAATTGAAATTAGAGGGTGGGGTCCCATAAAATAACCTCCAATATAGCGTTGATCAGTCCGAAATACAGGAAGCTGATTCGCTTAGACGTCAATGGGAGCACATTGCAGAGACGATCTCGCTTCCACACCCCACAGCCGTTGGCACAGGGCAAGTGCGAACAGTGCTTTCGTAAGAATTGTGTTCGCCTAGTGTTTTTGACTGTGTAAGAAACGATACAGAGACGTAATCCTGATATTCTGCTCCCTTTCATTCAATGAACTGTGTTCAAATAGGTATTATTTCATAAAAAATAGAACTTACGTGCCTTTGCCTGCACTCACGCCCCGATTATATATAATAGCCTAGGCCTAGGGTAAACAAAACAAACAGAAACAGCCAAGTATAGGGTCACGAACAGGATTCGCATTCATATGTCAGGATTCCGTTGGAAATGCCACGGTCCTGAGAATTGTCCCTACAATCACTTTTCAACAATTTCTCCGAAAATAATACACTCACAGATTTTAGTAGACAAAATCCACATCCTTCGCACATCTATGCCATCTCGATACATTCGATCGATACGTCCGATACTATATTCACAATTTCACATTTATATCACGTGACCGAAAGGCTGGCTTAGTGGTTAAGACTAACGTTTTCGGAATCTCGCTACCCGGTTCGATTCCTGTCGTGCGCGCAGTTTCCGTTTTTTTTTTTTTCCGTTTGAGGACAGCTAGTGAATGTGGTTTGTGTTTATTTTACGTGTTCCTAACTTATTTTTAAACCCTTTCAATGTGGGTTCATGGTCGCATTCAATACCCAATTCGTTTTCGGAGGGCAGGTGTAGCTTTTTCATGCCCATTAGGCGCAGCTACAGCTTGTTTCAACATTTTTGGCCGCCATTTTGCTAGCGGCCAAAATCATAGCCATGACCGATTCACTTCAGCCACTGGCCAGAGTAGGGAACTTTGTGTACAGCAGAAATAAAATCTCTTTCAGAGCACAAAACATATCTAGGGACATATGACAAGGCAACACAATTTCTGAAACGGAGTGGGTGTTCGAAGTGCTTTAACACTATCTTTTCGAAGGTCATTTATAGATGCAAAAATGTTCTTTCTACCCAGGAACCGCCAAGAATATGGATGATATCACGATATTGATCCGAAAATTGGTGCACATGTCCACCCCCAGGAAATCTCAGATGAGTGCGAAAGTGGGCAATGACTGCATGTTGCTGCCCCTATTTTGGAGGTTTCATGCGAAATAAGAATAAGTTTGTTCGATGTAGACAGATGAATCTTGGTGGGTAGGGGTAACAATTCGCCCGAAAAACATGGAGGTCATTTCAAGGTCCTCGGAGGTCAAATTTGTATAATTTATGCGGTTTTTCAAACTTCGTCAGACTGGAACGAAACTTGGTGGGTGGGGTCAACATTAGTCCCGAAAAATGTAATTTCAAGGTCATCAGAGGTCAATTTGCATGATTAATGCGATTTTTCAAACTTTGTTGGATTTGAACGACCACACTTGGGGAACAATTGTAAACTACATTTGTTCCTGATCAAAGTGGAGGTCATTTTAGGTCATCAGAGGCCAAACTTTTTTTGATTTTTCAAATGAGGGGAACGGGACTGTCAATCTCATTTGATATGGACAGGGATCCAACCAAGGCTGGGGGATATAATCAACTCAGGTTACTCGCTCAAACAAAAAATCTACATGAAAAAGATAGCCATCCATGCGGTGGGGACCATCATTTTATCGCGAGTATGAATGCCTTGCATTCTGGTTGTTTACAGGTTCGCAGTTTTCGGCGTAATTAGATAGGGACAGACGGTTTTATAATAATATATCAACAGCGATATAATAATAATACATGAAAGTTCAATTAAGGTTCATGGAAACTCACGGGCGACGTCGTATAGTTCACAGGTGGCGTTTTTCGGAGTAAGCGTAGACGGGTCGAGAGTTCAGCACAGCAGAGATTTACAGGAACTGTGAGGGACTGCTTTGTTTACAAGTTCGCAGTTTTCAGCGTAAGAGGCGGACGGGTAACAAGTTCAACAGTGGCTCACCGGGAACTTACGTCCGGATCCGGACTCTATTTTTGTTTACAGCTGTTGTCGGTGTAAGAGGCGGACGGGTTGAAAGTTCAACACGTTTTTCGGTTCTTGTTGAGTGCTATTCTTGTTTGTTGCTGATTCTTGTCGCGTTCTAACACTATTAGTCCATGGCGTAAAGACGAGAGAATAGCAGAGAGGGGGGGGTGAGGGGGGGGGGGGAGGTCGGAACGCCCTCATGACCTATTGGTGACTGATTTTTTTGTTTTTAACACCAGAACCATTAATCGCAGCAACATGTGTCCTAGAGGTCCGTGAATCGCCTTTTTTATTCCCAATGTGAAGGGAGAGTGCTAATAAATGAAACGCACTCCCTTCTGGGCGCGACCTCAAACGACCCCTACCCCAACAAATCCCTCAATACACCACTGCTAGTAGTACAATATAAGACGAATAATCATCGACCTCAAGTAGGCTCGTCCTCTCATTATGGTAACTTATCACTTGACAGATTTGTGCGTCCATCGTCATCGTCAGAGTCCTCAGGGAGGGTGAGAATCAGGTTGGGTGGAAGGGGGGTGGTTGGTCATTTGCCAGATTCGTGTAATCAATTGCATTTCTTTGGGTGATCCTGAGACCCGGTGATGCGGGGATAGACCGGTGGAGTTTCGGAGGGCGGCCGACTCGGAGCCGGGTTCATTGAATCGATGGACGGCCGATCTGCTAGAGTCATTGTCTGTTTATGTCGGTATGCGTTTGCTCTCATATTGGTGTGACTGTTGATACGAGTTATCATTACCACCGTGGTAACTGGTAAATCTACTCAATTCGATACTATATCATATCATTAAGGGATGTTACCGTGGTAACGTTGATTATCTCAATGCGATCCTATATCATATCACAAGGGATGTTTCGTGTAACTGGTAAATGTACTCAAATGCGATACTATATCATATCATTAAGGGATTTACCGTGGTAACTGGTGAATCTACTCAAATGTGTCACTATCATATCATCAAGGATTTTACGGTGGTACTGTAATCACTCAAATGCGATACTATGTCATATCATTAAGCGATGTTTTACCGTGTAACTTAAATCTTACCAAATGCACTACTAATGTCATAATCATTGGATGTTATCGTGGTAACTGGTAATCTACTCAATTCGATACTATGTCATATCAGCAGGTTAAGTTTAACTTGGTACTGGTAAATCTACTCAAATGCGATACTATAATATCATTAAGAGATGTTACCGTGTACTGGAATCTACTCACATGCCGATACTGATATCATAGCTTCAGGGGGGGGGGGGGGGGGGGGGGGAAAAATTGTTCCCGTGGTACTGATGATCTACTCCAAATGTTGGCACTATCATATCATCATGATTTTACGTGGTAACCTGGTAACATCTACTCAAATGCGATACTATGTCATATCATTAAGCGATGTTCCGTGGTAACGGGTAAATCTACTCAAATGCGATACTCTGTCATATCATTGAAGGGTATGTTTTGATCGTTGTAACTGGTAAATGTACTCAAATGCGATACTATGTCATATCATCAAGGTATGTTCCTTGGTAATGGTACATCTTACTCAAATTAATGCGATACTATCTCATATCATTAAGGGTTGTGAGCGTGTAACTGGAAATCTACTCATGCGATACCATCACATTGCTCGTGGGCATATGATGCGCCACATCACCCCACTGTCCATACCTTCTTTGGCCTGGTTGACTTGACAACGTCAGAGGAAACAACCAGGTGTATATCTCCGCATTTAGGCAATTAGTGGCGAAGATCGTCAATCTCATTCGATATTGAAGGGTCTTCATGAACAAGACATATCCACCAAGTTTCGCTCGAGTACGACGAAGAGAAGCATACACATAAAATCGTGTAATCCAGTCTGAATAGGTCAAGATAGACCCTCTATAGTCACTCCGCACCGTTTTTTGGTTTACTTAGCTTACATCGATTTTTGGAGAATCGCTTAGACTATTACTATATTATTCAAATTGACTCGAATGACCCCAAAATATTCTTCACTTTTGTCGGGACGAAATGGCCATCTCGATCGTCCTTCCTCCAAGTTCCGATGAAATCCGAACAAACCTGAATAATACGTGAAATGTGTATTAGCAGACACCTTAGTAATGATGCGGAATGACAATAGCATACATAGCTCACATATACCGAGTTGGAATGCTATATGAAGTAGATATACCAATACAATCCCTTTGCGGGGGCGACCTACTGCCGCATTGGGGCCTCCGAGTAGTTTTTGCCTACCGTAAGGCGGCCTCGTGTGCATTTCTATTTGGAATTACCTCCCCCCTCACCCCACCCCCTCGGGACCGAGTTTTCCCTCTCCCGAATCGAAATACACATAGTACACCCCACGTCCTTGCTCACGTGAATTAACATTTCTTGGCTCTGCGCTATATATACGCGACTCCGCCTGAACTGAATCTCACTTTCCGTTATGCCACAATCCCCATCAGTCGCGGCGATGGATGACGACGAGGGAGCAATGTCAGACCTTCCTTGATGATATCGCATCACGTCCTCCTCAGACTTGACTTTTTTAGTGTGTTTACTATTCAGTGAGTTCCTTCATCGTGGTCTATACCTAGTCACGTCCGCTTCTCTGCTTGCCGGCAATGGCGAACAGTTGAACATTTTTCAATATAGCAATAATAATATGCATAAACAAGGGATTTTAAGTGGGTTGAGACCAACCCTGGCAGGGCCGGAACGCCACTGTAGCGCATGGTGGCGCAGCTTCGTGTGTACCTAAGGGAGCTGGGGGCGGTCAGGCCCAGACTGGTCCAGGCCAGGTGAAAGCCGGGCGATTTTAACTGGGGGTTGATGCGGCTAGGTGGCCTGGCATGTGCTCCATGAGTGGGATTTACCTGATTGCGCATTCAATTATCTTATAATAGCACGATGTCCATTTTCGAAGGTACCCCCACGGCATACTGTGTGAAATAAGCGGTGTTGTTATAATTTCATCGGATTGCCATGCATGAATATGACATTGCGCGAATTGAATGCCACTCTCAATCATCTACGTCTGCCTTGGAGAATAAATATTCGGTTCTAGGCCTATAAGGGGTTATATTTGTGCAGTCACCAAATCAACATTGCGAGAAAAAGAGGATCATACTTTAAATCAATAGTGAAGCAAATACCGATACGTGAACTTTAAGTTGGACAACCCGTCAGAAGCACTTCACTTCCTATACTAGATTGCACTATTAAGCGGTCACCCTGATGAACTATAAATTAAAATAACGTTCTTTACTGCTCCAACAACCTTCCCCCTTTCGCTAATACGGCAAAAGTTGTAAACCAAAAGCATTCACGCCTGCATCAAACATCATGTTCAATATTATAAATGAAGGATGTTTTTATGTTTTCAAACAAACCGCAAATGAGATTCCACTTGGTACAATTCCTAGATTATTTCACGTCCGAATTCCATATAGTTTTCTCGACCGGTGAGGCATTGCTGAAGCGATTCGCCAAAGATTACCAGACCATAGACCCGTCCGCCTTTGTGTTTCCTCCAACACGGTGTCGGGGACATGGAATACTAGACTGAACTGTGCGCTCCGATTGTGACTCCGCCTTCAAAAGAGAACCCCATGGATGGAAATCTATTCCATACGTTACCGGGAGGCATACAATTTTTTGGAGCAAGTTACATTCCTATTCCCACACGGCCACTGAGTGCATAGCACCGGTCCCAGAAAAGCGTTCGGAGATGTAAAATAGAAGACAGTATTTATTATTTAATGTCATTTCCGAGTGGAGTAGCAACGCATTTCACGCCCTTCAAGAGTGCAGACCCGAGTATACTGTACTTCCTTGTTCAAGCTGCGAATCCTTCCTCATGTTCAGCAAATTGCTACCCCTCGCTCTATTTCAGTCTTGTGCCACTGAGCTCCCCAGTGAGAAGCGACTGTACCATTTGTGATATCATTAAGTCTTAATCAAACATGTGGCAGGATTCACTATGCAGGGTTGTGTTCTTGTTTCTGGAAGGGACGGTTACATGACCTTATTTACTACGGGGCGAGTCCAGTGTGTCTCTCGACCCCGTCGGAGGGGGGGGGTGGGGGGAGGGGGGAGGGGGGCAGGCGGAGGTGGGGGGGGGGGGGGGGGGGGTGGGGGGGGAAGGGGGGGAGGCGGGGGGGGGGGTGGGGGGGGGGGGGGGGAGGGGGGGGGGGGAGGTCGGAACCCCTCATGACCTATGTGACGAGATTTTTTTTTTTAAACACCGAACCATATCGCAGCACATTGTCTGAGGGTCCGTGAACTCGCTTTATATTTTCGCCAATGTAAGGTAGAGCTATAAAATGAAAACGCCTTTCCCTCTCGGGTCCCTACCTCAACGCCCCTCCCCCCCCCCCCACCCCTTAACCCCACAACGCCAATCCCTCATACACCACTGCTATAGTACAATATAAGGAACGAAATATCACGGACTCAAGTAGCCTTCGCTCATTATGGTAACTTATCACTGCGGATTGTTTTCGTCCATCGTCATCGTCAGAGTCCGCAGGGAGGTGTGGATGAATCAGTGGTGGAAGGGGGGGGGTGGTCAGTTGCAAGATTCGTGTAAATCAATTGCATTTCTTTGGGTGATCCTGAGACCCGGTGAGGCTGGGATAGACCGTGGGAGTTTCGGGGGGGGGCGGCCTAGCTCGGGAAGGCCGGTTCACATTTAAACGATGGACGGCCGATGGCTGCGAGAGCTCATTGTCCTGTTTATGTTCGTTTTGCCGCTCTCATAATGTGTGACGGGTGTGAATACGAGTTATCATTAACCGGGTACTGGTAATCTACTCAATGCGATACGATAAATCATATCATAAGGGATGTTCAACCGGTGTAACTGGTAAATGTACTCAAATGCGATACTATAATCATATCATCAAGGGATGTTTACGTGGTACTGGTAAATCTACTCAAATGCGATCCTAATCATTATAGGGATGTTACCGTGGTACTGGTGAATCTACTCAAATGTGTCACTATCATATCATCAAGGATTTTACGTGGTACTGTAAATCTACTCAAATGGATACTAAGTCAATCATTAAGCGAATGTTACCGTGGTAACTGGTAATCCTCAAATGCGATACTATGTCATATCATTAAGGGAGATGTTATCGTGGTAATGGGAAATCTACTCACATGCGATACACTAGTCATATCATTCAAGGTAGTACCTTGGTAACTGGGAATCTAACTCAAATGAGTCTATACTATATCATATCATTAAGGGTTGTTAGCGTTTGTAACTGGTAAATCTACTCAAATGCGATACCTCAGATCATCACATTGCTCATTGGGCAGTGTTGCGCCACATCACTCCACTGTTCCATACTTCTTGGCCCTGGTTGACTTGACAAACTGCAGGCAGGTAAACAACCAAGGTGTATATCTCCGCCTTTAGGGCAATTAGTGACGACGATTCAAATCTCATGCGATATTGAAGGGTCTTCATGAGCCAAAGAACATAATCCACCAAGTTTCGCCTCGAGTACGACGAGAGAATCATCACAAAATCGTGTAACTTCAAAGTCTGATAGGTCAAATAGACCTCTAAGCACATCCGCACAGTTTTGTTACTTAGGCTACGATCGATTTTTTGGAGAATCGCTTAGACTATTACTATATTAGTCAAATTTGACCTCGAATGACCTCCAAAAATGATCTCTTCACTTTTGGCGGAACAAATGCAATCTCGATCGTCCTTCCTCCAAGTTCCGATGAAATCCGACAAACCGATAATACTTGAAAATGTGTACTTTACAGACAACTTAATGATGCGATGCAAGCAATACAGTAGCTAAATATACAGAGGTTTGATAGCTATATGAAGTAGATATCCATACAATCCCTTTGCGGGTGGCGAAGCACGAATGCCGCATTGGTTCCTCCTATTAGTAATTTTGCCTACCCGGGCTCGTTTGCATTCTATTTGGAATTACCTCCCCCCTCTCCCCCACCCCTCCGGGACCGAGTTCCATCTCTCCGAATCGAATACAACATATAACACCCCCCACCGTCCTTGCTCACGTGATTTAACATGTATTGTCCTCGCGCTAATATATCGACCTCCGCTCTTACGGAATCTCACTTTCGTTATGCCAAGAATCTCCAGCAGTCGCGGCGATGGATGACGACAGAGGGAGGAAATGTCAGACATTCCTGTGATGGATCGGGCATCAGCGTCTCATCAGACTTGACTTTTTTAGATGTGGTTGACTTATTCAGGTGAGTTTCCTTCAATCGTGGTCTTACGTCCGCTTCTCTGCTTGAGCAATGGGAAACAGTTGAAAATTTTTCAGATTAGCATAATATAATGTCATAACCAGGGCTTTGTAGTGGTTGAGAAACCAACCAGCTGCAGGGCCGAACGCCAACTGTATCGCATGCTTTGCGCAGCTTCGCGGGTACCTAAGGGAGCTGGGGGCGGGTCAGGCCCAGCTGGTGCGCAGGCCAGGTAACCGGCGACCCCCCGATTTGAAGCGGCGGGGGGATGCTGCTAGGTGCCTGGCATTTGCTCCCTGGTGGGGATTTTACCTGTGCGCTAGTCAATTATCTGATTATAGCATGATGGCAAGTTTCGAAGGTATCCCACGGCATACTGTTGAAAATAAGCGGTGTTGTGTATAATTTCATCGGATTTGGCCAGCATGGAATATGATCATGCAAAGAATTATGAATGCCACTTCATCATTCTACGTAATCTCATTAGGAGAATAACTATCGGTTCTAGGGCGCCTATAAAGAGGGTTTATATTTGTTCAGTCAGCAAAACTCACATTTCGAGACAAGAGGATACAATACTAATCAATCTGAAGCAAATACCGATACGTGAACTTTAGTTTGAACCACCCCGTCAGAAGCACTTCCTTCCTATATTGATTGCCACTATGACGCGGCACACTGATGAACTAGAAAAATGAAAATTACTTTACTACTTGCGTCAACAACCTGTCCCCCTCTCTAAATACTGGCAAGTTTGGTACAAGAAAAGATATCACGCCTATCAAACATAATTTCCCATATTATAAATGAATGAGTTTTTATGTTTTTCACCGTCAAAATTAGATTCCACTTGGATCATTCATAGATATTTTCACATTCCGAATGCAATATAGTTTCTCGAACAGGTGAGGCATTGCTGAAGTCGATTCGCCAAGATTAACCAAACCATTCCCGTTCGCATTTGTGGTTCTCCAACACGGTGTAGGGACATGATACTAGACTGCGCTCCGATTGTGACTCCGCCTTCAAAAGAGACAACCAGGGATGGAAATCTATTACCATACGTTACAGGGAGGCATACAATTTTTGGATAGCAAAAGTTACGATTCCCGATCCCAAACGGCCCCTGAGCCAGCACAGGTCCCTGTTCGGAGACGTAACATGAGAAGACATTTTTTTATTAATTATTTGCCGATGGAGTATCAACGCATTCACGGCCCTGCAAGAGTGCAGACCCGAGTATACTGTACTTCCTTATCCAAGCTTGCGAATCCTTCCTCAGTTCATCAAATGCCTACCCCTCGCTCTATTTCAGTCTTGTGCCACTGAGCTCCCGTGATCAAGGCGACCTGTACCATTTGTGATTGTTAAGTATGATCAAACATTGCAAGGATTCACTATGCAGTGTTGTGGTGGGTTTTTTTTCCTTGGTTTCGGAAGGGACGGTTTTACTGACCTTCTTTGACTACGGCGAGTCAGTGGTCTCGACCAGTCGGAGGGGGGGGGTGGGGGGGTGGGGGGGGGGGGGGGGGTGGGGGGGGGGGGTGGGCGGGGGGGGGGGGGGGGGGGGGGGGGGGGGGGGGGGGGGGGGGGGGGGGGGGAAGGGGGTGGGGGGGGGGGGGGAGGGGGGGGGGGGGGGGGGGGGGGGGTGGGGGGGGGGGGGGGGGGTGGGGGGGGGCGTGATGAGAATCTCACCCGGCCGCAGTTTATACGAATTATTAAGGCCTACTCGCCTGTTATATCCATTGCTCAACCAAATACGTATATAATGCCGTCACTATCGACCAGTGGCTGTAGCTAACGGGGGCGTGGGGCGCGTGCTTTGAGAATTTGAGTGGTTCCTGTTTTTTAGCAGCGGAAGAGGCGCTCTACAAGTCATCATGTCTCTCCCGTCCTTTCGTTCGTTCGTCCGTTCGGTTAGTTCCGTCCTTTTGCTCGTCACGTTCATTCATTCTAAACAGTACATGCAATCAGGTTTGAAACTTGCGTAGCGGATGGAGCGCTACTGGCGAGCCTTAGCTACTTATGTTCGCATAGTGGGTTATTAGATTTTAATAAATCCAATCAATTATCCCAATTTTCCAACTTTAATTGGAGCTCTCTGGCTGCTAGAGACAACGTTGTTTTACATTACTTCCAAGCCTCTGCTGAGGGCCGTGTTTTTACTTATCTTTTTCGGAAGGTCCTGGGGAAGGTGATTTTTCCTTTCAATCACTCTCGCCTAGTTTCCATTAGCCCTACTCTGCAGATTTGTTTCATTACATCTTGTCCAGTTCTCAGGTGACCTATAAATGTGTGGGCACAGAAAGCTTCGATTGGCCAATGGGGCCTTTGGAAATCCCCCACCCCACACCTAAATGCTTGTTTGATGGTAACTTGTGGAGTGGTTCAACGATGAGTGTTCAACAATGTCGGATATTCTTTTGGTGGGGAAGTGGTTTCACTGTTCATCACTGCCACGGCTTTCGGAATGAGTTTGTGCTGCATACTTTTTGCTGAGCACTGATAGCAAATATTAGGCCAATGTGTAGACATTTCCAAGTCATTCCATGGTTTGACAGCTGTCAGTAGAGGTTAGTTAAATGTGAGCAAACAATAAATATGAGATTGGCGAACCGAAAAATATGCATGCAGTGTATTTGCCCGGAATCTTTTCATCAACAAATCACAATTTTTTTTTCCTTCTCACAATACGAGTATGTGCGCATGTAAACACGAAAGAGGGACAATTTTACATCAGTATCTGACAAAAATCTCGCGCTACGCGCGATAAAGGATCTGTTTGTGGCCAATGGGTCATCATAAGTCATAACTGCGCAAAGATGGAACTGTGACCGTGGTTAAATGAGACCGCACTCCCAGGCTTATTATGAACATTAAGTAATTGGGTTGCCTAAGTGTAGGCAGAGAGTATCTGTTTCGTGAAAAGGGGAGACTGAGAGAGGAGAGACTAAAAATCGAGCAAAAGATTCGACCAAACGAATGGGTGGAAAAATGGACCAGTCGCAACCGACGCAGCCTGAATTTGTCAGCGCGCATGTCGATTCTCTTGTATCCTTGCAAGGGCTTAACGTCATGATTTTGTTGGGCAGAGAGGGATCGTGTTGACGTCTGTTCTGTTTTGCCTTTGTGTAAGTGGTCGGTGGTCACACACGACTCAATTATGACCACACAATGATGAATAACCATAACTTCGTATTTCGACCGAGTAGAATGGGTTTTTCTACGGGACCATACCAGTCCGCCGTTGTTATTAAATTATTTACACGTATATTTTTTTTAAAAATATATAAATCTATAGATATATATATATATATATTATATATAGATATATATATATATATATATATATATATTATATATATAATCTATATATATATATATATTCTATATATAAATGATTATATATATATATACACGTGTCTCCGCAATTATAGGCGTACGTCTGGGTGGCGCGAGAATACAGTACATCGCTAAAAAAAAATCGCATAAGAAAAGGACGTCTCGAATATTTTCTTGGAGCCGACTCAAGAAAAGGATGATAATCACGAATTTGAGGAAGGGAAGACAACAGGCAAAGACATTTAGAAGGCCGGAAAGCCTGGAGGTGAAAACACTACCGCCGCCCAGATTACGTTTGATTTATGACAAAGTGATATCGCAAATTGGACGGACACGGGGTAGCGAGCGTGATATGCTAATAAGCCTTGTAATCCCACCCCTAGCATGTGGTCTTCCTTCGCAGCGCGGTCCCTGGTCAGTGTTCTATCTTGCACCAAAATTGCATCAACAAAACACCTTAAAATTTCCCTTGAGTTATTAAAAGGATATGCAGGTGAAACGCAAAAAAAAAAAAACAAAATTCCCCAAGCGGACTGGATGGTGTTTAGGGGATGCTATACTGCACCTTGTTGAATCAACGCCCGATCTGTTGAATGCCAACAAATCAGAGGCATGGTTATACTGAGGATTTTGGAACGGAATAGTGTTTCGGTGTAATATTGCACCAATTGCATTTAACAGCTGCCGGAAACAGTGGGGAGGAACGAATTTTTGGAGTGGGGGGGGGGGGGGGGGGTTTTGAAGTTGTAGAAGGACAATGGGGGAGGGGTCTACGGGGGGGGGTCCCCCTCTCCTTTGAAAATTTTGTTGCCTTTTCAGCTAGGTCCTGAGATGCAATGTGGTGCGGCAATATAACGCACTTATACACCCATTCCATTGGGGGGAAAAACATCACTTTTCACGATTAGATCTTGTGATCACCTATTTCTTTACCAAAATGTGAAGAAAACCTGAGGTTGGGTATAATCACACTTCTGGCTGAATCCTGGCTAAATCTGTTAACAGTGTTCCTGGTGAAATAGTGCTATGATCGGACGTTGTCACAGTACCCACTATAAAATTCTGGGACTCACATACGTAGGTTTGTGTGGGTGATTACCTACATGCTTGATTATAAATCCTTGATTAAGTTTCATGTTGGTGAAATGGAGAGGAAAGATATGATTAATCACAGGAAGAGAACTGCAGCAGCTAATACATCTGCCGATGGTACTCAATTCCTCGCAGGTGCCCATTCAACACGGGAATAAGGCAATGAAGGTGAAGCACCTGCCCAGGGCACGACGGAAAAGCTGTGATCGGTTTGTGGGATTCAAACTTATGTTCTCGCAATTGCCAGTCTGGAGTCTACTGACTGAAGCTTATCCGATCTCCGATCCAACGGATTGAAGAAACATCTCGATATATTTTGTAATAAGTTCTAAGAGAAAACTTTTGGTTCATGTAAATCATTATAAAATAATATTATTACTGCTAAACTGTATGTCCCAGTTTTAATGTAAGACCGACATCTCTGCAGACTTGCAGACTTGCAGACAGAAAATGTATATAACAAACATCAGATAAAAATTGAAAAATAAGGAGAGCGTAAAATCCCTGTGTTCATTCATAACCTTAGACACCGAATCTCCATGAACATCTGTACAGGTATTGGAATTTTGAATGAATTTCAGATGTCAAGCTGTTCTATGGGGCAATTGAACGGGAAGAACAAGTACCTAACATTCTTTTGAACTGCTACATTTTACCACAGACAGCTCTCTTAGAACAGAATTTTACCGATAGGCTCACGGACAATGAAAGCAATAGATGCGTCTAATAACAAGAAAGTGCAGGGAATAAACCACGTCCATAGGCAGATTGAAACTGTCGGTTGGCTAAGAATACACATGCCCGATTATCTTATGTTTTTTAGAAGATTCCAAATATACTCGTTATTCTAGTTGGATCTCTAACCAGTTGCGAATCTTTAATCTTGTGAAAATGCTAGTTGCTGAGGTGTCTGACGCCCAAATCGATAGTAATGCTCAGATGTGTTTTTCAAGACCTGTTGACCATCCCCAAGTTTCTTTGTTTCAAATCACTTTGCAAATTTTGTGTTAACTTACAACTCAATACAGGGAACACAGTATATCTGATTGTGATCGAATAAACCAGTACAAAGCATTAAATCATAGAAATTATAGTGTGAAGACCCTAGAAGACTAACCATGTCACAATGGCCCACTCTGCAAAATGCCACAGATTAGATGATTCCCAAAGCCCCTTCAACAACAAATGGCAGTTTTTCAATAAAAGGGTAGGTCTCATAGATGGGATAATAACTTTGGATTTTCTTCTTCAGTATTTAGAACAACCTCATATTTTTCGAATACAGTAAACCTTACTTAACTCCGTTACAGAGTAGGCACCACTGAGATTAAGTCCTTTTCATTATCGCGGACATTTGAATAGAATTCAAGTATAAGATCTCCATTGGCAATACCAGTTCTATTTTTGGCACTGGCTCATTCCCCAGCTGACAAGTTGCAGATGCTGTGCATGCGGTTGCGACTGCTACATACACAATACGCAGATTACTGGGCTTGTGTGCATACATTACAACCAGTAGAGCTTTATATCGTGGTCGGCACTCGGCATTGCGCGGGCACACAACACGCAAGCCTGAACGATCAAAATATTCCGTTGAGTAAAGCGCATATAAGTCTGAGGTTCTTAGGTCGATGTGCCGTGAAAGTGAAGTGTGGAGGATAACATACCATTAATTTCTGAATATCCCTACAATAATTTTCTAATAATTTTTCTCCTTTTAAATAAAAAAAAGTGGTATTACCACTGCCTTGGAGTGGGGCGGATATATTTTCGCACCCTACGATTTTGAGTGGGGGCTATGAACTGCCCCCAGCCCCCCCCCCCCCCCGGTTCCCTACTTTTCTTGCCCGGGAATTATTTTTTTTTCCACAAAATCTATGAGATACTTGATTGATCTTTGACAAAGCAAAAGTGAAAGCATTACCTCAACGATTTAGCAATACTGAAGAACATTCTTTTTTCGGTGATTGCCCCAAAAATGTGGCCGAACTTACGCGCTCCGCGCGCAAATAGAATAGTGGCGTCTTTCGTGGGCATACTGAACGTGATCGCAAGGAAATTTACTATGGCACTTTTTTGAGATTGGGAAATGTCATGCCCACCAATTCAATGACGAAAAACTGTGGAGTAGCCACTGCATCAGCTCTTTAATTTGAATCGTCAGGACGTGGCTACCCTACAAACAACGAAACGTTTTAAAAACAGTTTTTAACATGTTTCGCTGATTGTTTCGAAACGTTTTTTTTTTTTGTTTGAGTAACACTAAGATAGAAGAATAATTCCAGAACGTTTCACGAATCGTTTCGAAGAAACGTTTTGAAACATTTCCAAAATTTTTCTAAAAGTGTTCTAAAAGGGTTTTGGTAGCCAAAGATTTGCGCCAAAACCGATTTAAGTTATGTTAGTTTTGTCGAGGTAGACTAGATTATCGTTTTGTTTCCTAGTTGCTGTAACTCAAATTTGACAGTGAAATTGAAATGCTTTTGGAATATTTTCCCAAACATTTCTTGGAGCACGTATGGGAACGTTTCCGCAACATTCTTTTACGAACATAAAAACGTTTTCAGAAACTATACGAAATTCTAACATGTTTCGAAAACGGTTCGTGTTTTGCTGGGTATTTCCTGCCATCTGGGAGTGTTAATTTTGCTGGAATTTTCCGCTTGCTTTGCTGTAGTTACCCCTTGCGCGTGGTTTATGTGTTGTCTAACCCTGACCAAAGTATGCCACGTTGTATCTGCCTCGAAATTTTAAAAAAAAAAAAAGGGTCCGCGTCACTTCACCCCATTTCAAAGCTCGATTTTGAAATGGTCTTAAGGTAAAAATAGGATTCCGTGAATTGGAATTGCGGCGGGTCACGGGAATGCGTATAAAGATGAAAATCGCATTTTTTAGTTGATATATTAGCAATGAAGTCCTAATGGTATGACGATGCGAAATGCCAAAAGGCGCCGTTCAGGTACACGACGCTGATCGGCTTGTGAGAAAAATTCCCATTCGCGTGATTGTGGCCATGGCTACCTACGAGAGGGGGGGGGTCAATCCTCTCCCCATGGCCCAAGTGAACAATAATTTTTTAAACACAAAAACTGATTTTGCAGTTCAGTAGAGCTTTTGCCGCTTTATTTAGGCAGATATTGCAGCAGCACATGTGTCCAGGGCCCAATAAATCGTACTTATTTGCCAATAGGCCATTAATGAGGGAGCACTCCCCTTGGGTCCGACCTCACCCCCCCCCCCCCCATCCTCAAACAAATCTCTCGGACGCGCGCCTGCATGGAGTGGCATCAAACGCCGCATGGGGTAAGAGTATTTTTTTGCAAATCGAACACAGCATATGAGAGCACGAGCACTGTCCATGGTCACGAATTTCTATTTGGGGATATGCCGGAATACGCAGCGCGCACTTGTGGAATCTCACCTGAAAAACAAAACAGTTGAAACGCTCAACGGTTCAACAAATTTGGCAACTTGGCCCAATCAGCCCATTTTGCAAGTTTTTTGCAAATTTTACCATGCTGATTTGATTGCTACGGTTCGGAAGCCAATTTGACTCATCGTGTAACCCTAACGAATTTTTTGATCGAGATTAGCACCGGCAAAACTCGGCCTTCTCTCTCGCTAGTGCTCAGATGATATCGAGGCAGGAGTGACACCAATCCCTGCTCCCGGTACCCGCAATTTTACTCCCATCCGACGGACGATCTGAACTCCAGACTGACCACTTTCTTCAGTACCTGTAGGAACGGAAGATGTTCGACGCGACTGCTCACACCGACCGACTAGACCTAATGCAATTGTGCCCCGAAACAACCCCCGAAATTACAAGCCCACTGCTCAACAGCAGACCAGGAAAACCCGAGACCCGGAAACACTGGCAGTCGAACTGCAAGTACCAAAGCCCCTTCTCGGGAAAACGGCCGGCTTGTCGGCTGGAATTCGAACCTCGGGACCTGTTGCATTGAAAGCGACACTGAGTCCCTGCTCTACTATCTCCCGCTGCTGTTTGGGAATTGCCAAAATTATCAGCTGGGGAATAGGCCCAGGTTCAACTGGACATTCGATCGAACTGGAACCTCTTTGAGGAAACGCCTACTTTGAAAGGTTAGCCAGTCCAATCTTCATAGAGAAATGGATTTCTAACCAGATGCTTTAAAGCAAGAAATGGTTGTCGGCTATTATATAGATGGAATACCAGAATAATATGGTGTAACATTAGGTCTTAGAGACTGCATGGATTACAATGTATGAAACAAAAATTGTTTAAATAACTAATAATACTAACAAAATACCCTGGAGGAAACCGGTGTAATGAGACCAAGTTACACGGGGAACTTCTCTGGACCAGTCAACTGGCATCTCTGGACCAGTTCAACTGTGTGTCAAAGGCCCATAACTTGTTGATCGGGAAATGTGTGGGACGGAATTCCTAATTGTGTTTCAATCTCAAGGGCGGTTCAACTGGACTGATAACAGTTCAACTGGCATTTGTGTTACCTTGAACTGGATTTCAAAGACACAGCCAAAACACAGGGGAGGTGGATACAGAATGAAAAAAAACAATTTCAACCCAAAAATAATACAATTCTGACATACATATATTTTTGTGTGGAAATGTGGCCTGTCACAATGTATAAGTAGGAAATACCAAAAGTCCGTATTCGGAGCATCGGTTGAAGATAGAGTAACAATGGACAGAAATCCAGAATACACAGCATACATTATGTAAAACTGGACTAGATGGGTGCATCTGTCCGCCACCCGTACGCATCGCCACACATGTCCCCTTCCACATGTGGCTTGTACGGCTGAGAAGTTTTCAACGATGAAGAACTGCGAAATGGGAGAGAAAAGAAGAAGAAGGTAAGGCTACTATCTCATAATAGCCAAGTGAGTGGATGTCCCCAAGTGGTGGTATGTGAGAACGTAATTCAACAAGTATATTGTGGCAATAAGAATGATTGCGCAGTTATGCATGCAACTGAAGGACATTTCCAGCTGATCATTATGTAGGCGAAGCTATCGGGGCTACCAGTAGCCGAAATACTGAAATCAGAACGCGTCATAATTTATGCAGGTACAGTGTATATTATTAGCACATGCACAGGTTGCCCTAGGCCAACCTGTTTACTAGCAAGAAGTTTGCAACGGGCAACTACAGTCAGGGACATGGCCACAGTACCGACTGAGAATAGTCTGTAGACAGATGATCAACTATTGACTAATATTGGGTATAGCCATAAACCAACCTTTTTTGACACATGCCACTGAAAAGGGAAACAGCAAATGAAGCTTCGTTAAAATTTGTGAAACGAGCCAGAGGAGCGACCAACATGCTTTTCCCTTATGAAACACCAGGGTAAGGTTGTTGCAGATGCCCAAACTAAAGTAGCCTAGCTCTTATGAATGAATAGTATTACTCAGTGCTCGAAAAATATTTGGAAATTTAGTAAGACCTTCGGGCTCCCAAAGTGGTGAATTTGGTAGCCGAAAGGACCGGACGGGGTGTCCCTGATTTACCAGTGTTTGAGATGACTTTTATGCCAAAATACTAACGCTCTAATGGAACATTGAGGCAATTTGGTGATAGTCGGCTGTTAGATAGGTTTTCAAATGTGGGGGGGGGGTGGATTCCCTTGGTGGAATTCCCCCTTCAATTTTCAAAGGGGGTTTGAACTCAAGCGGGGGGGGGGGGTTGTGCAGACATAGATCCAGCGAATTTCTGTACCATGCATGTCGCCGAACATTGCCGTTTTTACAGTAGGAGGGATGTGTTTGCCAAAGGGGTGAGCCTCCCCTGTTGTGGCCCAAGGGTCCCCTGACTTCTTCCCCAATCGAATGATTCAGGCTATTGCTAACCAGTAGGTACATGTATGGAGTGGGGGAACATGGGGCTGTTAATGCCAACCAATGACCATACCGTTCCTGCGAACTGCTTCCAGAGCCATAGCTACATGACTGTCTCGGACAAGGGCAATGCCGCAAATCGTTCAACGGCAACCTTTCCGACCCATAGTTGAATGTTCTTTCCATGCAAAATCGTCTTTTGTGTGAATATAATGAGAAAAACAAAATGATAATTTTTTTAATGCATTACTAATTCACACAAGGAGCCAGGCAGTAGGCCTAAGCTAAGTGAGCTTGCTATGATTTTGTACAGGGACCCACACTTTGCCTAGATCAGAAAGTAACTTCCTGAAGACACCATGGCTAATAACATCGAATTCAATCGTTTGTGTAAATTGTTTGTTATCAATCAACCCATCTACATGCCTGTTTTTCATTACTTGATGATTTTAAATGTTTTTTCAATATTGCAGATTTTAATAACGTTATTTCCCAGTGAATTTGGTTCCATTCCACATGGTTAACGTAGTGTGTTTGCATGCACCAGTTCTCCAAAATCACGAAAGTTATCGATGTGCGTTAAATGGGGTTTTCTCTCATTGCCCTGCGTGTTCGTTACGATGTCTAAACACAATTTACCTGGATTTGACCTGGAAGGCCACCCTCGTCGAGGATGGCAAAGGATAGTAAGGTTTTTCAACCTTTGAAGGGTCCTGCTGTTCTCGTAGTATCGGCTCTTAACTATTTCATGTGTGTGCAGTGACTACTTTCTTCAAGCAATTCATTCCATGTCTTTTTTTTTTGTTCCCTATACGCCTGGAATATGAATGCTTTCTTGCGTCCAGTCGTACTGACTTCTGATTTTCTTGCTGTGTCCCCGCGTGATTATTTCCCTGCACAAGTCCGACCTATCATCTGATACATCCAATTTGACTTTCTCGTTTATTATGTTGAACAGTGTTATGAGGTCTTGCGTGTCTGCCTTTTCTCTAAATAAGGTTGTCATTTTCAGTTCCTTCAATCTCTAGCGTAGCTGTAGTGTCGAATACTGGCACCATTTTGTCATCCTTCCCTTCTGGACATCTTCTAACAGTTAAATGTCTTTTGCCAGTATGGCCTCCTAAGGAATACAGTAGTCTAGTCTAAATGAGGTCTCACCAATGACTTATGAGGTTCACCACAATTTCTTCGTCCATATTGATAAAGTTCCTCTTGATCATGTGCCTACCACTCTCGGTTTGCTCTTTTTTTGCTGCTTCTCCCGCACATACTCTGCTTGGCTGAATTTCCTAGAAGTGCTAACTTGAATCCCAAGGTCCTTCTCCATTTCCTTAGTGCTCACTTCAGTTCCATTCATGTATATGTATAATGTGGGTTTTGTGTCCAAATGCAAGATTGTGCCTTATCCTAGTGAACGACATTTGCCATTTCTCTGTCCATTGCATCAATTTGTTAATGTCCTCTCGTAGCTGTTCCCGATCTTCTTCTCCCCTTCAATTGGTTGTATATTTTGGTGTCATCTGCAAACTTGCTTAACTCTGAATTCACCTCCAGATCCATATCATTCATAAATATTGGGTGAAGCATTTGGGTTTCCACTTATTGATCCCTGCACACGAACTTGTCACCGTCTCCAAATCAGATTCCACTCCTTCAGAATCACTCTCTGTTCCTCTGTCTTTAGCGCATTCTGCATCCAGTTCAAAATTGGTCCCTCTATGCCGTGCGCTCTAACCTTTGTATTCAGTTCTATTATGTGGTACAGTGTCAAATGCCTTTCCTCAAGTCCAATACACAACTCACTGGAACATGCCTGTCTACAAATTCTGTAATTGGTCCCAGTATGCAACATGTTGTTACACAGTACTTCCCCTTTCTGAATCCGTGCTGCGTTTCAAGTATCATTCGATTGCTCTCCAACTGTTCCACAATGGCATCTCTCAGTATTTTTTCCATCATCTTTCCCGGAACTGAAGTTAAATTCACTGGTCCGTAGTTGGAAACATCCGTACGCTAGCCTTTTTTGAACAATGGTGTGATGTTTGCATGCTTTCCAGTCTTCCGGATGAACCGTGTCCTCCAATTGATTTCCTAATATCAACCAAAGTGGTTTCACAACTTCGTCTGCAATTTTCCTTTAAAACTCTGTGCAGCGATTCCATCGGGTCCTGTGGCTTTACCATTCTCTAATTCATCAAGTTTTTCTTTCACCATATCCCTCTGTAATCTCCACATTCGTTAGCTTTTGACAAGTTGTGCTGCAAAAGCTTTCTGTTTGTGGATTGGGTCTTGCCTCATCTGTAAACCCTTGGCCTGAAAACGTCATTCAATTCCTCCGCTGTTTTTCCTTTTTGACAATATGATATTTCCTTCATCATCCTTCATTTTGGTCCCCCTTGTCTTGTACTCTTGGGCGTCGACCCTCACATAGGATTAGATTCTACTAATTACTGATCACTACCCGGTTTTTTCCTTTTTTCTCTTTCAATCATCTCTCCCACTCTTCTCTTAATTCGTTCGGTAGGTCTTCGTCCGTTCTTTCTTTACTTCTCTCCTCCATTACTTTCTTTAACTCTCTTGCTTTCTCCTGTGTCTCAGTCTCAACTTGTGACTTCATTCTCTGTTGTATCAACTTCTTCTCAATTTCCCTGATTTCCCCCCATCTTTCTTGCTTGATTCATTTGAGTCAGATCCCTCAACTGAAGCGCATATTTTAGCATGCCATGTGTCTCTTGAGTCCCGCTATGCCCAAATCTATCGATTGCCCTATCAGTTTCGTCGGAGATACCACCAACATTTTGGTGAAACCGGTCTTGCAAATGTCGCATTGCACTGCTTTGTCTGCGCCTCCACTATGTTGTCGTCACTTCCCACATTCTGTCTCAACCTCTTCCTCGTCTACGTGTGACGCAGTGCGCCCTTTCTCGCCTTTGGCTTGTTTACTTGTCATCGTTCCTCAACAATAAACATTAGCTGGGCAATGAGTATGTATGGCTTCTGTACAAATTGTGCTCCGAAACAATGCAATCCTTCCGCCTAAACATGCACTGAGAGTAAATGACTACCAGTTAGGCTTGATACTGACTGTTTTAGGCTTACTGTAACAAAAGTACAGATATAAAGGCTAGCTGGTGTTGCAAGACTCCTACTGTACTGAGTTGACTACAATTAGGCTGATAAACTGACTGTTAGGCTACTGTACAAAGAACTACTACCTGTACTGAACAATGATTTTACCAGTTACTGAGCGCTGGCTGTCAGCCCCTATAACTCCGATCCCCACGTTGTAGTCTTGTTAGTATGGTTCGGTTGGCTTTTTAGAATTTATATAAAATATCCTGATCCTTCCATCCAATAATTGTCCAATTTTTCCTTTCGAAGATCTGGAGGGCTGTATAAGAGATTAACACTCTCCGGCAGGCAATTCCACGCACGAATAACTCTAATTGTGAAGAAATTCTGACGTACACTCTTATTCACTCTGTCCATGAAAAGGTCTGCTATGGCCCATAGTTCTAGAGTTATAAACAATATATAAGAGGCGTATGCTGTATCATAAATTCCAGTGAATCACTTGTAGACTTCGATCAATGTCACGCCCTTAAACGCCGATAAGCTAGGGTGGCAACTCAGATCTTGGGGAGTCGTTCTCATAACTTAAATTAAATCTTTTTCACTCATGCCAGGAATTTGCTTGTTTGCTCTTCCCCTCTGCACGTTTTTCTATTGGCTGTTTACTAGTTTTTCAATTTATATGAGTACCAAATAGCGTTACAATATTCAAGTGTGGTCTGACAAGAGCTTTAAAAAACAAGATGAGAATGTTTTCTGGTCCAAGAAGGTAAATCGAACGGGCCGGAAATTGTTAAATCCCATACTCTTTTTGCCTTGGTTGATCTTTCATTAAACATGTCCTAACTTTCTTCAAACGCCCAGTCCCCGATCAATAATCAACCAATTCTTTCTTGGTCCTACCTTAAATCAGGTTATAAAGTTGATAAATATGTTTCGCGTACTCTGCTCTTAATACCGTCACGCAAAACATTACAGTTCTCTGAGTGGAATTTCAGAAGCCATTAATCTGCCCATCCTGTACTTCATTAGATCTTGTTGCAGAGATTCCATATCATTTACAGTAGTAATGTTTCTGCAAAGCTTAGTATCATCTGCCCACATATAGCACTCTGAAGTAATATTGTCAGGCAAGTCATTAATATACCTTACAACAAATAATATCAGTGCTCGAAATTTACGTAAGCCCTATAGCCCGGCTACTCGAAGTTCAGTTCGGAAGCTACTAGAAACTTCGCTGCAGCTGCCCCCCCTCGGGCTATGAGAAAATTCCATTTGAATGTCAGGGTCTAGTACACTAAAAATGAAAAAAAAACTATGACTGTCCGAACTCTCCTTCGATGACTTTTGCATAAGCCGGGCCACAACTGGAGCGAACTAAACATTATTGCACACTAACATCCCACAGAAAATGAGCTTCTGCGAAGACCTCCAACAATCGGCCATGACACTGACCTTGAACCATCACGAAAATGTAAGGCCGATCAACGAGCGTAGTCCCATAACAAAAAAGTTGTATAATACACGCCCTCCCCCCGTGTTCCACAGACTCACCGTGTGAACTGTGCATTACGATCAGTGTTCACGCTAAGGTTGTGGGATCGTACGCACGCTCCTGCGCACTCGAACTCAAATCCCGCACAAAATAATTTATATGTGTGAACTGACCGCACTTGTTTCCATAACAGGAATAGTAGATTTTGCATCTTTTCATCCAGTCACGTTTCGGTACTTTAGGCCCATGTATGCATCCTCATATCAGTGTGTCAGACATCGTACAACTGCACACTGAGAGACAACACTATTTTTCCCCCCTACACATCGATAACGTTCGATTTACAGGATTTTGTAGAACTGGTTTATGTACACATTCTCTTTTAACCATGTGAATGGTACAAAGTCACTACTGTAAATAAGTTACAAATCTGCAATCTGCAAAACATTTAACAATCATCAAATAATGAAACAGGCATTTAGATGGGTTTGATACAAACACTTTTCACAAAAGAGTGAATCTGTTATTTGCAATGTTTCTTCATATACAGGGCCTTCAAATTAGCCGGTCGCCGGCGGCAAAAATGCGCCGTCTAGAGGCAGCATTTGCCCCGCCTACTTTTTTATTACCAAATGACACAAACTAATTACATACATTTCTCTCCATTTTTCTAAAAATAATAGTCGCGCATTGAGTGCCATAATATGTGTCATTAAAAACGCAAGACTTTGTTTCTGGCGTAAATGTTTCGGAACTCAAATTACTCACGAATGTCGCTATTAGTAGAGGCAACACGCCATACCATCCCGAGATCTTCCGTTGGATCGAACACCGCTTCGCTGCTCACGATAATTCTACCATTGCGCCCATTACTATTAGGACTGCAATGCCCGTGCGGGAAGATCAGAGCCAATCCACCTACGCCAACAATGGAGATATAATTCGCGATCCCGCACACAGGCAAAATCCCGCTAAGAAATAATCATATGCGGGAAATTCCCACACAAGTTCTACAATAAGAATTGCAAAAATAGTAATGATAAAAGTTTACATCATCACATCTTGGTAACATCATGCACAATGTAATGCATACTAAAATAATTGTGTCATTAAACCTCATTTCACTGCACAAATACCACTTTTTAGTTCTAACTGCGAACCGTGCACATGTATCTAACCTGTGTGTTACGCCTGTAGTTTTGATTGATATTTCCAGAACTGGTGCATACCAACCTATCATTATCATAGGGCTGGTATCAATTCACTGTCAAAAAAAAAAACGGGTTTCAAAACTTCAATCTGACATCTTTCAGGAATCATCAATTATGAAACAGCATGTAAATATGTTAAATACCACTTTTGCAAAAGATTAGGACTGTATTTACCAGGTGCCTTCAGACAGTCGTTTTTTGCTTTAGGCTAGTCGAGTCCGTAACAAAGTCTGCTAGTTCAACAACCTATGCACACAGTTGGCTATCTTGTGAAAATACCACACTTCCTTTTGTTTTAAAAATCTTTTCGCAAAATACAATCGTGTCTTTAATAACACACACTTTGGAAAAATATTGCGGGCTGCGATTTGCCTTTCGGCGGCATCAGTGGCATTGCTATGGGATTTTTGAAGCACCAAGCATTCCATGGGTGGCATACCGTTCCCCCCTCAAAGCTGTGCCCACCTGAAGCTTTTTTGCAGTGTGGTTCTATATATATCATTCTTGAAGAAAAAAGGAAGACAATAAAGCAAAATTACCTCAATTGATTTCAGTGTTTTTGACATATTGAAAATTACAAAAACCCGCCAAACAAAAAATAAGAAATAAATCCCCCTAAGTACCCCCAAATTTTAGCCAGTGAATGTTCAAACTTTCTATCAAAGTTGCACTATTTTGTCATCTAGGCCACCCCTCAGAACAAAAGTTTTCTGAAGGGGGCACCCTCCCCTTATCCCCCTCCCCCATGTCGGGCAGTAACAGCGTACCCTCCTACTCCTGACATGAGCCTGCTACTTGTGAATAAATGAAGCCCTGAGAATAACGCACTTTTCTGATCTACTGTAGCTAAGGTTGTACTAGCCCGCCCGTTTATGCTACGGTTCCGCAGCCTCGCGCTATCCGAGGATCCGGCGGATTGCGGCGTATCCTCGCGAGGATTCGAGCTCCTTATAGCGCCAATGTACAACCCAGATTCCTGCTAAAAAATGGACAAAGCCCTCCGTACTTTCGCGTAAGTACGAGGCCGTCATCACCAAGCTTCTCAGTTGTAGATATAGTGGAGGCCCTCATAATAGGATTAGTTATCGACCATCGTGACAAGAATACAGCCCACATTGGAATCACAGTGTAAAGCTTGTCGATGCATCGCGGAGGTCTGACCGTTTCAAACGGAATTACGTAGCCTACCGAATGCAAATTCTGATGGGGCGGTCCTACGCATGCAGACTAGCTCGGTGTAGTACGTTTGCTTGTATTGCTAACCCAAGCGGTGGCCGTTTTTTTCGTTTTGTTAAAAAAAATCGAGGAGCCAGCAGTACGCATCTAATATCATATAGATCGCCCGCACCTAGCTACGTACGTTTAGGCAATAATTGTGTTGCTCGTGTGTGAGTTGAAAATTCTGTTTACAGACGGCATATAATTTAACATAAAGAGAGAGGAAAGAGTTCGTTGGTGGCTTAGGCATTTTCCTAAAAACGAATGGCCAAGCTTTTGTACACGAGAGGATCGCCGGTGTTTGTTTCAATGGGTAGCCTACACACAGTAGGTAATTGAACTTGGTGTTTCTCATCGCGCGGCGCCGAGCAGGACGACGCCTTCCGCCGCGCGTTGTTAAACGTTGCTCTTAGTATTGTTAAGTTATTGTACGCTGCTTCTCATTTTCGGAAAAACAGTGCAAACTGGATATATGAACCTTTTTTAAACTTGCGCCGTTTTGTTAGCCATTCGCTATTGCTCTCATGACTGATATTTTACATAATTATTTCATTACCAATACTATTATTCGCAGCGTGCATTTATTTGTTCTGGAACTATGCCTACCACTGGAATATTGGGGCTATGTTTGAACCTGACAATGTTACCGCACGTTTCATCCGCATGGAGCTTGGTTGACGTAATATCACAAGATATAGGCCTATGTGTTGTTATGTAGTGCAAATTTAGCCCAAAGTAAAAGTTCTTTTGTATTGCTAGATTTCTCATGTACTATGTATTTCTGCTGTAATAACTGGTCCCTCTTTAGACATTTTTGAATTAACCAGTAACTTCCATTCTTGCTCCACCTGCTAGTCTTTTTTTCTCCTTTTTTGAAAACACTTTTTCGGTAACAAAAAAAATCAAATACAAAACCTTTGTATTTTCCATGTATCGTGGTAACTGTAAATGAAATGAAAAGGAAACTACTTGTATATTTTCCTGACAAATTAAAGTAACCTACTGTTAGCGTTATTTCTGAAAGCTATTCTTTTTCTCTATCACATTCTCATACAGAGCCTCCATAAAATATTCTTGCCACACCAAAAAATGCTTGTCACTGCTGTACCCCCTCCACTTTTTAACGAGATTCGCATGCTGGGTCTCCTCACTAACAAAAGGTTTGTATATTCTCGTTCCACTGACAACCACGCAAGAACAATAGTCAAAACACAAGAACGGTAAGTGTTGGCTTTCCCACCTCAGCCAGCTTCAATTCTTCTTTCAATACATCCCTGCAATTATCATGTACTATGACCCCAACCTGATATGCACCTGTGTGATATTTTTCGAGAAGGCTGGGGGGAGGGAGCGGCGGTCATGAAATTGTGCGTTTTACAATTACAGTGCCAAAAACCTCTTATTTGAGCTCTCCTCATTGCGGTGGCCCATTCCAGACTACTTTCCTCCTCTATAGGTAAATCCGTTCGGATACCAATGAACAAAGTGCTGATAACTTGGTGCTATTCTTAAGTTTGTTTAATTTTGTTTTCGATGGATTAAAGAAATCAGTGCCTCTCGTCAGAGGTAATGACATGAATCTGTCGTTAAAGAACCCATAGTCAACAACTCTTTCAAGCACTGGTAAGTCTCAAAATGATGGGTTCAGCAACTTATTCTACATAAGGTTTATGGTGAAGAAATCTACTGTTTCAATTAAGAATCGCACTGGGCCAATATTCATTGTCGTCGTCGATCGTTTGTAAAGTTATAGGACCGAGTGAAAAGATTTCAAGTTACTCTTGAAATGTTCGACTGCATGCCCATGATTGCAGATGTACGGGAGCCGGAGGTCGTTCCAGAGGCAGTGCAGCATTGCAAAACTCTGAAGCTCTTGACCTGATGGATGGCAGGTGCCTAGAGCTGGTGTAGATTATGTTTGGGTCTAATAGATATAATATATAAAGTGCCACGATATGTATGCCGCAGCTTGAAAGTGGTGGGGACTCAACTCTGGCGAACTTCTCCTAGGCTCCGGCAGCGCATCGGAGGATGTCGATTTAGTGTGGCAGTCAATGTGTCAGCTAACTTGTGGGGCCCCCTGCAATTTGTCAGCCAGACTGCCTTGAACGTGGTTCAGGGCCTGTAAGTAGCCAGTGCAACTGTGTTAGGGCCTACAGGATACTGTACCTATTTCCGATCGAAATTCTTGAAAAATTTTCGGAACGGTTTCAAAACGTTAGTAAACACAGTAGGCGGAGGCATAAACTTTCGTCAGAAATTCGGGCACAATAGTGGCCCATCATTTTGCTGTTTCTTTAGCTTTATCGCTGCAATGTCCGGGCCCGTATGGACATCACAAAACCGGGAGCAAGTGATTTAAATCCCCTACATATGTCAAAAACGAATTTGAATATTTATATGCCCCCAATTGTAACAGGGGGGGCGTCAGACGTGTTCCCCCCCCACCCCCCCCCCCCCCCCCCCCCCCCCCCCCCCCCCCCCCCCCCCCCCCCCCCCCCCCCCCCCCCCCCCCCCCCCCCCACCCCCCCCCCCCCCCCCCCCCCCCCCCCCCCCCCCCCCCCCCTGTGCCGGCTCCAGGATCGACTCCCGTGCTCAATTATTAATATGGGTTCGCGTGTGGTCCGTCAAAATATACTGAAACACCAAGTATAAACTACCGGTCACGGTTAATTCCCCCTCCCCATAAATATATATTTCAACTCAATTGTCCTTGCCATGGCCAACCGTTTCTGGCGGGAAATCATAATTATGCCAAGGATTCCGTTGTCGGCTCACTCGAGATCGAAGTGAAAAAATTATGTCACATTCACAAAATCCGTTCATTCACCATTGCATACGCCCCCATGAACCTTCAAGAAATCATTCACCCCCCCCACCAACCACACATGACAGTCATTAAGTTTGTTTAAAAGAAATGCGAAAGCCTCACCAATGCAGTAATGTGTGTGTTATTGAAAACGGATAAATGCGTATTACTATCATGTTTCGATGGGGCGTCGTGGTCTGGTGTTAACGCGTTGGACCGCCGCGTGACAGTTGTGGCGCACTTCGTGGGTTCGATTACTGATAGACCGTTATCAAGTTAGTTTGTTCTCGGGGCGTTTTTTGTTTCCCTTTCGTGGGACGGTTGCGCCTTTTCAGTGCTTTTCGGGGTTCCATCACTCAGTCTGTATGTTAGTTTCAGTCGTTTGTGTCGAAATGGTGGCGAGCACATGTGTTTTATTTATGTGACAAAAAAGATCCATTAGTCCCTGACAGTGTCCGACTGTCCTAAGGCATTCGCTCCTGACTTGCAGCCGTCCTATAGGCTTCCTATAGCTAGACTGCTCTCTTCTACAATTCTGTGAACCGTTACCCGCGAGCACGGCAGCAGCTCTGTGTATATTCTGAAACGTCCTAATGCCCATACGGAGAAGCTGGTCGGCGGGGGCGGCGGGGGGGGGGGGGGCTGAGGTGGCACCCGACGATGAATATTACCGTAACATTCTCGCCTCGGCACGTCGTGAATTTCAACGTAGGCCTACTCCTGTCTCTTGGGTTTTCAAGTAAACTCTCTTCGCTGATTTCGATCCCTGATTGTTGGCCGACACATTGTCTGTCTATGAACAATTTGCAGAGATCAGGACGTTTTGTCAGGTTGGTTCGGAACTCAAAGAATGACGAACACGATTCACATTTTAATATTGAATGTATAACAGCTGTAGTAAAATGTTTCCTTGTATGCACTGTTAGTTCTGTCTTCTTGAGCTGCATAATATAGGGTTGTTAACTCACGCTGGCGATGGATTTACCTTGTTCAATGGAATAGTTTACAGTTATATTTTCTTAATTTTGCCGCAATTGAAAAGATTGGGTACGTTGTCTTATTCATCAACTAGCTCCCCGACAAGAGTACGGCGTGGATTGATTTAAATAAAGCATACCACCGTCGGTACGGTGTAACTATAACGACACTGTTGTAAAAGTGACTGCATAATCGCAGTGAAAGAAACAATCAAAATTATGTTTGTCATATCAACCTATATTTCTGGTGCAATAAAAAACGTTAACTGCCTGACACGTCAACCTGTCAGTTCAACCTTATCAGTATCACACACGTCACATTACCACGCCACAAAATAAAATAATCACACTCGATGTACACACATGTACATAATCAGGTTAGGGACAATATTAATGATATGCAGGTGTGCAAGAAATGAAGATTGTTATGAGTGGGAAGCCACTACCTTTCGTTTCTTGTGTTTCCCCTATTGGTTCTTGCTTGGTTGTTAGTGGAATAAGAACATACAAACCTGTCATTAATGAATGATAGGCCCGCTAAAACCAAAGGGCGCAAAATACCGCAGCACGCTTGTTGCGGAGTAACTAGGCGAAAGGGGTCATGGGGGGGGGGGCGGTTCCAGTGCATCAGCCACAGTGTCCCCCTCACCTACCCCTAGACCATCACTTTCATTTCCTAATGGTATCTTTTCTCGGCATTTATTTTTCATTCCTTGTTGAAAAGCGTGCGTTATTCATTAGTGAATACAACTCGCTTCATTTCTCCGACGGAGGTTGGGCACCTACAGTTACCGGTACCAGTCCGTCCGTTCGAAATAATTAATCAAGCAACAACGATACGGCCATTCCCGGACTCTTAACAGTTACAACGCAAAATGAGCTTACAATAAGCAGAACGTAAAAACGTTATGAAGCAATGCAGCAAAACGGAATTGTGAAATCCTATCTACTCAAAACAATGTTGAAAGAAATTGTTAATTAACTAGCCGCAGCTCTTCAAATAATTTAAGCAGAAAAGTTGGGCTCTGGGCGACAGCATACGATGCTAAACGATATTTGATAACGGTAGTTTATCCGCACCTGTACATTTGGCCTAACCGAGTAAAAGCGCCGTACCCATGAATAAAACTCCACCCACAGTAGACTACGTCCAAACCAAGACTGCATTTTACTTAAATAACTGAAATTAATCACCCATTAAGGAAGGGGTTAAGGGGCATGGCCTTACTAGAGGCGGTGGTGTTGTGCTTGATTCCAAAGTAACTGCTAATCTCAGCCTGACTGAAACATTACTTTTTTTTAGACGAATAAAACAAAATGCTGTTGACCCTGCATGTGACAACGTCATGAATTAAACATAAAAATGAAATAGTATTATATCTCTCGTTAACGTGACCAACCTACCTTGCGAGTTGGCAAACACCACATTTATCTATACATCGCTAAATTGCTAGCAAACCCTTCCGTCGAGTTCACCAATAGGTTCCATTACCTTAAATTTAAAATTAATTACAATAAAACACGTCCAGAACACTCTTATTTAGTTCTCTAAAATGTTTACAGAACTTGACGTTTTCCAAATCATTTGCTGAAACATTTTGACAAATGCTCCACGAAAGCATTTTAATCATATTACCTACGATCTAAACATAAATGTACTATGGGGTAGTACATTCTACAACAACAAACGAAATGACAATTTGTGGCGTTTGTGGAAGTTTATACTGACCACTCAGCAGCCGTACCGATCGATATCATCCTAATTACATTCACAGCCCCGAACGGAGTGTAAACTGTGTGGTTCATCTTTATTGACAGAGTCGAACGGCCGCGAGCGTCGCTGAGAATGGAACATATTGAAAGTGTGCACAATAGACAATTTAATGAGCTGGGGCTGGTCTGTGCGAATCTTCGCCAGTGCTCGGGCAGTCCATTGTTCCGCGAGAATCTTGCACCGCTGCGAAGCTCGCGAACCGTCGCATAAACGGCGCGGCTATTATCCAATAAGTGTGGTCCCTGTCAAAACTTAGGTGTACTGCTGGCTACCTTGTGGGATTTTTTTTTTAAAATTGTCATTTTTGTTTTCTTATTTATTCAACAAATCCAATTTTGCCTGGGAAAAATTCACTATGGGCCAGAAGAATGTTGCCGTTGAGGATTTCACCTTCGGGGACAGTCAGGTTGCTATGGGATGAAAATCAGAATAGGTATGGCATGGTTAATTATCCCCGGTACCCATTGCCTATATAAAGTTTAACTTGTGTAGCAATAGTTTGCAGTGCAGTCCATTGGAGAGAGGGAGTCAGGGAGACAATTTGGGCCAAGAGGGAGGCTGTAACCACCTAGCAAACACATCCTATTGTTGAAAACTGGCAACGTAGCAATGTTCGGCGGTATGCATGGTACCAAAGAACTGCTGATCTATTTTCTGAGAACCCCCCCCCCCAGATTTCAAAATCCCCCTTAAAAATTGTGAGGGGGGCATTCCCCACATTTCGAAACCTAGCGGTGACACCTGGTTACGATATGACTGATATCTTTGACATACTTACGGCCTTGTTCCCAGCTCTTCGCGCGACTTATCCATAACTCGCTCCTCGAGCATCGTTGGTTGAAAGTTTTTCGCAGTGAAGAGCCGGGAGCGGTGGGATCGGCCTAACAATTTTTTATCGTGCTAGTCAAATTTTTGTTCGGGCTAGTGGAAGCTATGAGTTAGAAGCCCGACACAACGCTGATCAGGTTTAGATATTTCTAGCACTGAATAGATTTTGCCCTACTCTCATCCTTTGACGTCTATTCAGTAAGAAAGATTTAGTCCAAGCAACTACTTCTTCAGATAAGCCATAACAAACTAGTTTTTGCAACAGACGATGGTGTGGGACTTTATCGAATGCCTTCATGAAGTCCAGTTAAATACATTTAGCTCCCTCAGTATCCAAAATACAGTCCCTATCCATTACTGAGGCAGTTTTCAACGTATAGATCGTCCTAGTGAGCCAATTGTTTTGGCGAAAAAAAGCTATTCAATTTCATATGGTGAACGATGTAATCCATGATGATTTTATCACAGACTTTAACTAAGGACACAAGTAAGACTAAGACCGATAGGATATGGCAACTTACGTGATCCTTTTTTGTGAATAGGTAAATCCATCCTCTCGCCACTCCGCATGCATATCTGAAGAACGAACAGAGTGAGCGAATAATATAGTTAAAGGCTTGGCAATTCATTGTGGGGTTAAGTCATGAAGAATCCTTGGATGTATCGTATCTGGGCCTGAGATTTACTTAGATCTAACTCTGAAGAAATTTAGTAACTCTCTCCTCGGTAATAACAATTTTGTTATAGTATACAGTATGGGTCTGTCTTCCATTATAGGTATGTCCTCGCATTTCTCCAGGGTGAACACCTAGAGAGAATGATGATAACACTTCAGCTTTCTCAGTATCTCTTGGTAAAATTCTCGCTGTTTCTTCGATTTCAAGATCTGTGATCACCACTGCATGTCTTTGTTTTAGACCGCGTATACTGCCAAAAGTTCTAGGATTTGTTTTTATTTCATCAACTATTTCTTTCTCTTTCCTCTTCACAGCATTCCATACTCATCCTTTTCCTGATTTTTGGTACTAAGTTTTACACTATAAAATGTGTGTCCGATGCGCTCCAAGTATTACTCATCCCTATTGACCGTGCGAATACACAGGGCTGCGTAAACCACTAATTGGACCATTAGACCGAGCGATTCTTTCTCCGTTCAAAATTACCACTGAGACTACCTGTGGCTTTGTCACGACCTATCTCAACATTATTTCCCACCATACAATTAATAGAATAGTTTTGCAGATGATTAAATATTTTCCCACATCCTGAGACAGTTCGGTACTAATTTTCGGGTACTGTTAATAATAACATTCGCTTGATAATACTGTCATAACCCAAGGTGAAAATGGTACGACCCCACATCCCTCTGTCCGTGTGGCTGGATGTATACTTGTATACGCATACTGGGAACTTGTTACATGTTTATGGTTATTTCACCCCCCGAAGTCGATTGCCAGACGATCCTATGAATATCAATGAGGTATCATACGAAAGGAAATCCTTGTCTTTCTATGGTGGTTTTATACAAGTTTTGGGCGACCTTGTCAGTATGGTAACCACGGTTTTGAAATGTGACTAGTTTGGCTGTATGCACCCCTGTACAAAACCATAGGGCCCGAAAAGAATTTTGCCACGGATTTTTCTTTTTTTCAACCCTACCTTTCCGACGCAGAAGAATATTTATCTAGAAAAATGCACTACGGAAAGAGACAATTTTTTTCTTCATTTTCCATTTCATACAAATTCCAGGAAGTGAATGAAGGTTGTAATGTCAGGACAAACTATGGCTTACCGTGAAGCAATAGGGGCTGTAATGAGTATTTGTACTAGGCGGTCGCGGCGCACAGGAAAGCGCCGAAGGAATTGATATGCTTGTGAGCGTCTTGACCTGATTTCTCACTTTGCAATATTCACTTACTTATGTTTATCTCTGGTTTCCATATACCGCTTCCAGCACCTGTGCATACATTGTGCAGATTGCGCAGTCCCGCACCTTAGTCCTTAGCATAAACCACTGGTTGTAGTTTAAAAACTACACGAAGAATACTTGTTGGGAAGCCACACCTGTTTTCTCGTAAAATATTTTGATTTTATGTGCATTCACCTTTCTGGAGTGATTTTTTGACTGTTCATGAATTCCATCGCATTTCGCGCTGCCGCGGATGGGCTGGTGGAGGCCGCCGTTGAATGGCCATTTACTGCAGCGGATTAGTGTAATGTGTGTAAGGCCACAATCGCGCTATATTGGAGATGTGATCCACTGATAAATATTTTAAAACTTCACAACAGTCAATCCGATATTTGCAGAAAAGTGTAAAAGATTCTGACACTTGTTTCGCAATTTGGGCGACACCCTCCTCCGAGATGTATTGCGACTGTTAGTGCTGATGATTTGGTTCGGCGATATATAGGGGCTCCGTAATGCTGTACTTTTCATTTCGCAACTGAAATCAAGAGCCCGAGGGCACGGAGTGGAAGGAAACCCGGTGTACCGGCGCAGAGGATTTATCGAGCAACTGGTTTACTCGTCTTTACTGCAATAACAACACTAGTATTCAGGACAAAGGACAGGCCCTATCCCTCATCCCCTCATCCTGGCCTGCCCTCGGTGTTCACGCTGATGTGCGGGATTGCCACACACTGAAAATCCCCCACAAAAATAATATATGCGGGAATCCCCCCCGGCCAGATACTTCAGTAAGAATTGCAAAAATAGTATGCCCTGCAGTTTACAATCAGTCACAATCTTGTACACAGGCGCAAGTATGCTTACCCATATATTGTGTGTTTATAGACTAGAACATCTATCAGACATGCAGAGAAGACACCATTTTCAGGTCTATACGAGGCCTTAAAATATGCAATGCGGGAGTTGACGACCTTTGCATTCGTGGTCAGAAATGGTTATAGGCCTATGTACAAATGCTGTGACATTCATGAGGAACTGGTGCCAAATGCAATGTAAAATAATGTTAAAAACTGCCCTCTGAAATCTTTTAAAAATCATCAAATTATGAAACAGGCAATCAGGCATGTAGATTGATTGATACTAACACATTTCTCAAAAAATTGAATCATGTTATGTACAAGGTTGTCTTCATATGATAACTTTTCTGTTTTTGCTGAGCTTGGTCCCTGTACGAAAACATAGCCCAATTTCAGTTGCTTAGGGCTACTACTGCTGGCTACCATGTGGAAACGAAGAGCTATAAAAAAAATATAATTTTCTGTTTTGATATTTTATCTCACAAAATACAATTTTGCCCAGGAAAGACCATTCACTACAGGCCAAAAATGTTGTCTAGTTGAAGGATTGCCCTTTGGCGACAGTGGTGTAGCTATAGGAAGCAGGAACGAATGGCACGACTTGGCACAAGGAAATGATGTAGGGCTACATATGCCTACAGATGCCCACTTGTAGAAATTGTTTGCAATGTAGTCTTATAGAGGGAGGGAGACAAATTTGAGCTAGGAGGGAGGCTGTGATCACTCAGCACATCCTTCCAATTGTTGAAAATTTGAGGCAATGTTCGGTAGTATGGGTGATCTTCTGTGAAAGAAAAAAAAAAATCGCTGAAAAATCCCCCCTCCTAGATTTTGAACCCTCTCCCCCCCCAAAAAAATAGCATTTTGAGACATAGCGTAAACACTGCCCGCATTGTGGTTAGCCTACTCCTAAAGGCGTTCAAAAATTGCTTACTAACTTCCAATTAAAAAAGCCACTGGCCCAGATTACTCAAAACTGTCGCTGCTGAAATTATGTCTGTTCTAGTTTCACTGTTTCAGCAGTCATTGGACACAGGTACCCTTCCTGATGAATTGGAAAAAAGGTTGTTCCCAGGTTGATTGGATCCTGCTTGACTTCAAGAAAGCCTTCGACAAAGTTTCCCCATAAGCACCTTGTATACAAGCTTAGTCTTGTTCAAGACGCCGTGACTGTGACTAAATTTTGCGCTTCTCACACATCTACATGTAGGTCACTATCGCCCTTGAACAGTACGGTCCTAGATATGTTTTGGCCACGGATTCTTGTAGGAACTGTTTCCTTCATTGCATTAGCTGTATAAGAACGAGCACTACTCCTGCAATCAAGTCCCAACCGCCTCACTGTGAGAAAATGCTTAGTACGTTAGTTGAAAATTCTCAATCTTTAGCATACTACTCCAAAAATATTATTCAACACGAGTTGACATGTTCATTAGTAATCAGCGACAAAAATGATTTCTCTTATGGTTCCCACTCGGCTGAGAACTTTCGCTGCAAAGCATTAAACAGCTTGGAACCATTCTCGACTGTCTCTCACAGCTCACTACGTCTATTTCCGACTCGTACTACCCATGTTGCCTATTCTTGTCGAATAAAATATTCAAGATAGCAATAATAAATTGCAGACTTCTCCGACAGAAATCAATGTTTCGTTCCCATCTGTCAATATTATTAATTTGCATTCCAGATTTACACAAATACGGTATTCGGAGAGAAATCGAAACTTTAGTTTTTTTTTATGTTAGTTTAATAGGTTCCTCTAGAAGCCGAATTTAGCACCCCGAACGTAAAACAACTACTTGAAACGTGGTCTGATTGGCTTCTTTAGATGTAAAGATAATGATGTCAAATTGAACAGTTCCCCAAGACGAAGCTATTGCCGTTCACCACTGATGTATACGATAGCTGGAGACACAACTGGTTGGTTTGTTGCAACGAAGATAAAGAGTGCTAGCTTCGTCTCACCTAAGACTAATACAAGCTTGGCTTTTATTGCCTCAGAAGAACTTACCTACATTGTGCCCAATCATTTCTATCTAATCCTGACGTAGTGACATACGCTGAACTGTTTGAAAGATGATACTGAAATTTATAAGAGGATTACTGATTCTAACAGCAGTGTCAATGCCTAAAGCAATGTAAGTGATGCATGTTATGTTGGAAGGAACAACCAAGGTTTTGAATACAATTTAGGTGGAACCATTCTTCATGACACAACAGAGGAGAAGGACCTTTTTTTTTATCTCAAATGATCTGAAACCAAGTATCCAGTGCACAGAAGCCTCAAAAGAGGCATCGATATCCTTAGGAATTATAAAGCAAAATTCAAGTATTTGGACGAAGAAAGTCTAGCATTGTGAATAAACAGTTTTATTCGACCACATGACACAACATGTATGATTTAGCTAACTGTTAGTGTTGTTCCAGATTCCAAGTGTAGTAAGTCACTGATGCCTATGACGATTCACCAACACATGAGTTGGGTTCTTCCTTGAAGTTTTGCATCAGACTATCAATTACGGCAAGTCCGATTCTCATTTAATCTGGCCTCTCCGACATCCCCTTCATCACTAGAAAGGTAAGAGTAATTTTTTTGAGCAGTCATTCCAAAAGTTTATTGTACCCACTCGCCATTTTCATGGATCCCTCACAAGTTTCCTTCAAACGTTTCGGAGTATTGGCCTTGTGAGCTAGACAAAATTTATTAAACGTGATTTACTGTAATATAATTAGATGCTTCATTTCTATGCATCATTTTATCACCAGTACCTAAAAAATTGTGTGCTCTCTTCCACCTCCAGTACACTTGGTCAATGCTCCACCTACATACAGGAGCTCTGCATTGAGAAGCTTCAACTACATCTGTTTTTGACTCAGGTAAAACCCATCTAAGGAGTGTCTCAGTGGAATATAAATATTCATTATATCCCCGCGACACTGAAGTGTCCGGGATATTATGATTTTGGGGGTAAGCCGCCGTCCCACTCCGCCGGCCGCTGAAACTTAGGCCATTATCACAATAAAGCCGCGTTTCCATGCACGAGGGCGGGCAGGGCCGTGGGTTTTTTTTTGGAAGACCGTTCCATTGCATGCGGGCGGGCGGCGCGGGCGTTTCTCTAGTCACGCACCTCTTCTCACTATTAGTGTTTATATGTCTTGTCATTGTTTTGTCGTTGTTGTCAAACACCGGACCGCATACTAGTGCTTAAACTAAACACCGTTGTTTCATTTTTTGAAACCGTTGTTTGAATGTCAACGATTACGGCCACCATTAAACTTCACAATTGACAGGTTTGGGAGATTTAGTTAGCAAATACTTGACATATCATGGATTTAAACATGTAAATAGGTGTTCAAATAGGGGTCCCCTGCCGTTGAATTTAGACACAATCTGTATAAAATCCATCCTAAGTGTTTTGAAACAGTTATGAATGTTGGCAGAAGAACGTTATTTGAACCTAAAATTGTCCTCTACTCTCCATTATCCGGCGCCAAGCCGGTAAGATTGCAGGGACATCCCGGTTTGATTGTGAATACTACGCTGACACTCGGGCGGCGAACAAATCGCTACATGACCACTTTCGGGAAAACGCCCGCCCCCCCCCTGGTGCATGGAAACGGCTCAATTGAAACTACCGATGACGATTTCACGCCCGCCCGCCCGCGTGCTAGGAAACGCGGCTTAACTCTTTAATGGCTTTATCCGTTGATCTGAAACTTGGTACACATGTACGCCCTAGTGGAATCTCGGATGAGTTCGAAAGTGGGCATCATTGCAATGCTGGGGGACGCAATTTGCATAATTTACTCGAAATTTTCAAGCGGTGATATACACGTGGGCGTTTCACTTGCCTACACATGTCTAGTTCTAACAGGAGTCCTCTGCCTTATGCAAATTGAGTGTTATGGCTCAGTTGATAGAGCATCATCTTACCACCAAGAGATTGGGGGTCTGAATTCTATCAGCTCATACGAAAGATTGATGGATGGTATCAGTTGCTTCTCCTGGACGCTCAGCACGAGACTGTAGCAGGGACAGAGGAGTGGTAGACATCTGCTCACCTCCATCACAAGCTATTTCCTGGTGTACGTCATCAACACTTTTCAATCTGCGAGACTTTTGCTGATGTTGGAACACCCCATCATCGAACTATTTCTGGCGTGCAATCTATCAACACTTTTTTGAGCATGCACGTTTCATAAAAACAATTCACTGGGACAAATCAGGCAAGAGAAGCTTCTTGTGACATCAGGAGTGAGGCAAAATATTCTTTTCAGAACTTCCTCAATCATATGTCATATAATAATATAATTTACGTGCTTATATAGCGCTTTTCCAACATGGCTCAAGCGCTTCAAAGAATCTTACCCTGATCATTAGTGATGGTCACACCCATTACTAGATAGATGCCATTTTGACTTGTTCGCTACCGAGCACATTTCAGGAACTTGATTTCGCGATATGAAACTGTTAAAAAAAAAAACGTTCAGCGGTACGTGCAAACCACATTTGACAGTACCGCGCAGTCACAGGGGCTAATGCTGCTCAACCCACATGTAGCTATATGATTACAGTAATATGGCATAGTTTCCCCGCGCTGAAGATTATAGTAGTCTAGGCTCCGTAATGTTCATACTAGAGGGTGTTAGCGTATGTATGCGCCAACTTAGATTTTCAAAATATCGCCGGAATTTCGTAGTAGATGGCGAGGAAATAATTCTAGCTGTCCAATTGTGAGTTTACAACGCCTGCATGGGCGAGTCGTAGCGACTCAGAAAGTATTGACCGTCCTTCAATTATTCCATGGCGCGGGCGTTTAGTCGCCAACCAGCCCGGGGGGCCAAACGTGCATACAAACTTGCAAAACTATCTGTACACACTACCCGTAGTATAGGAAATATACCGACGATACATCGTGAAAAAAAGCAAGTAATAAATTCAGGAGAGTGGAATGCAGAAGATAGTCGATAACACTAGTAGCGGCGTGTTGCCTGAATGTGTGCAGGAGCGAAGGCGCTAAATCGGGCGAGTGCACATGAAATTCACTGAATTGTCCCTACACCTTTACAGTGTCAGTAACGATGTCAAAACAACAAACTACCCTGCGTTGGCTAGTTGTTATTAGGCTGGAAAAGCCGATGACAAGAAAGCAAATCCGCTACCTCACACCCCAACGCAACATCGTGAATTGCGTTGACAAATGCCTGGCTTTCAAAGAAACTAACGCAGATATTCGCGAGACTAACAAAGGTGCGTTGGCTGAGTTACCAAGATATACTATGGTAACACAGTTAACGGACCTGCGTTGATATTCCTAACTCACAACGGAGGACCTCTGGTGATCTTGGCTCTAATGTCTGTCAGGATCAAATGTAGTTCACATGAACCAAGCCTAGCCATCTTTCAAAATTGCATGAATATGCAGATTTGACCTTTGTGGTGTCCTCAAATTTTCCTCCATGTTTGTCGAACCAAATGTAAAGTTATATTCTAATATGACAATAATTATGCAAATCAGGCCCATGATGACGATGACCTTGAGATGACCTCGACTTCCATCGAATCAGATGTAAGTCTCCTCTCTGAGTTGTGAAAATTCAGAATTCGCAAATTCGAGGGGGCCTGCTGTGATTGGTAGATTGCACTGTGTGGAAAAATTGTTAGAACTGGAAATGTTTCTTGCTGCACAAACACTATATCCCAGCAATCGGAGGACCTCTGGTGATCTTGGCTCTAATGTCTGTCAGGATCAAATGTAGTTCACATGAACCAAGCCTAGCCATCTTTCAAAATTGCATGAATATGCAGATTTGACCTTTGTGGTGTCCTCAAATTTTCCTCCATGTTTGTCGAACCAAATGTAAAGTTATATTCTAATATGACAATAATTATGCAAATCAGGCCCATGATGACGATGACCTTGAGATGACCTCGACTTCCATCGAATCAGATGTAAGTCTCCTCTCTGAGTTGTGAAAATTCAGAATTCGCAAATTCGAGGGGGCCTGCTGTGATTGGTAGATTGCACTGTGTGGAAAAATTGTTAGAACTGGAAATGTTTCTTGCTGCACAAACACTATATCCCAGCAATCGGAGGACCTCTGGTGATCTTGGCTCTAATGTCTGTCAGGATCAAATGTAGTTCACATGAACCAAGCCTAGCCATCTTTCAAAATTGCATGAATATGCAGATTTGACCTTTGTGGTGTCCTCAAATTTTCCTCCATGTTTGTCGAACCAAATGTAAGTTATATTCTAATATGACAATAATTATGCAAATCAGGCCCATGATGACGATGACCTTGAGATGACCTCGACTTCCATCGAATCAGATGTAAGTCTCCTCTCTGAGTTGTGAAAATTCAGAATTCGCAAATTCGAGGGGGCCTGCTGTGATTGGTAGATTGCACTGTGTGGAAAAATTGTTAGAACTGGAAATGTTTCTTGCTGCACAAACACTATATCCCAGCAATCGGAGGACCTCTGGTGATCTTGGCTCTAATGTCTGTCAGGATCAAATGTAGTTCACATGAACCAAGCCTAGCCATCTTTCAAAATTGCATGAATATGCAGATTTGACCTTTGTGGTGTCCTCAAATTTTCCTCCATGTTTGTCGAACCAAATGTAAAGTTATATTCTAATATGACAATAATTATGCAAATCAGGCCCATGATGACGATGACCTTGAGATGACCTCGACTTCCATCGAATCAGATGTAAGTCTCCTCTCTGAGTTGTGAAAATTCAGAATTCGCAAATTCGAGGGGGCCTGCTGTGATTGGTAGATTGCACTGTGTGGAAAAATTGTTAGAACTGGAAATGTTTCTTGCTGCACAAACACTATATCCCAGCAATCGGAGGACCTCTGGTGATCTTGGCTCTAATGTCTGTCAGGATCAAATGTAGTTCACATGAACCAAGCCTAGCCATCTTTCAAAATTGCATGAATATGCAGATTTGACCTTTGTGGTGTCCTCAAATTTTCCTCCATGTTTGTCGAACCAAATGTAAAGTTATATTCTAATATGACAATAATAATGCAAATATGCCCTCTGATGACGATGACCTTGAGATGACCTCGACTTCCATCGAATCAGATGTAAGTCTCCTCTCTGAGTTGTGAAAATTCAGAATTCGCAAATTCGAGGGGGCCTGCTGTGATTGGTAGATTGCACTGTGTGGAAAAATTGTTAGAACTGGAAATGTTTCTTGCTGCACAAACACTATATCCAACAATCGGAGGGCCTCTGGCATCGTTCACATGCACAATGTTTCATTGAAATCTGACAGCTTTTGAAAATCACATGAATTATGCCTCCATGATTGCTGGACCAAATGTAATCTCCATCTACCAAGTAACAAAGTTCAGAGAATCGCATTAATTTGATGCAAATTTTACCAGATGTTCTCTACAACCATTGAGTTTCCTCGCATCGGGGGGGGGGGAGGGGAGAGACCACTCAACGCTCATGTATACAGAATTATTGAATCTAGGGGCGGTAGTCCATGTGGGTACACCACTCTCTACGATAGACATGTGGTACCGATTTTGAGGGTAGTCCAGACAATGTGTCAAAGAGCTATTGTGCCAACGCCTACAGTTACCAACAGGTGCAGCTGCTACACACCAAAACTATTATAGTTCTGAACACCGCTCATGTTGTGCGGGTATAATTAGGTATTACCATACTATGCTCGGGATTTGTTGGGTTCAGCCTGTGTAGAAGATACATACATCTCCTGCTCGTCTCCCCAGGTACCCCACGTTTGTCGATGCTCTACGTGACCTCGACGACCCGTTGACCCTCTGCAGCTCGTTCGCTATCATGAGGAAGAACAGCAACATGAACGGAGACCTCCTTCCCATATGCAGGCGGCTACTCCTCGAGTTCATGCACTTTGTCATTGCTTCTAGGGCCCTCAGGAAGGTTAGCAGCTCTATTACCGATGGGATACGCAGTTGTGAGACGGGGGATAAACAGTCAGGACAAAAAAAATTGCTAAATAAGTTCAGTCAATTAGCTGAATTTTTGAGTTGACACTGTTCACGACAAGGTGAAATTTGAAAAATGTTGCTTTATAGCAATTCTACAGCCTGACAATTGAGGAAATAAGAAATTTCTCTAGAGATACATATATATCTCCAGATATATCTCTAAACATCCAATAAGCTGGGGGGGGGGGGGGGCAACTTTAAGGTAGTCAGTCTGTCATGAGTAATACATATAACACCTTGTAGAGTCAACAGCACGTTGTTTTTTTGTTTTGTCGAGGGGGGAGGGGGGGGGCATGGTATAGAATTCTGTCACACTTACGGTGGCACTACGTACTGCATGTAAAAAGCCTGTTCAGACATCAGGTTTGAACAATCAAAACTTGATCGAACTGGCTCTTGGCATAACCAATCATGTGATGGATTCACACCTTTTGAATACCCATTCCGTGTCTAGTCTGATCAGTTTAAACGACTTTAAATGGATCTGTGCATTTAAAGGTCATCCACTGAACGGACACAGATAAACATGTAACTATACAATTGATTAGTTGAGTTAACTCTGACCAACTGCCTGGTTTTGCGAAAATACTGACTCATATAGCTGAAAAAAGGATGACCATGTGATTGTGATTAACCAATCAGGATCCAGTATTTGCAAGAGTGATAGTGGTGGTGTAGAATCACGGCTGGCATGCATAAAGCAGGTGGCACCAAATAAACGGAAAGATATACCCATCATGTCTACTCAGTCTACCACCAAAAGTGGTATCTAGCATCTAGCATTTGTTGTGAACATCAGGAATGTCCTGTTTATTGCACAGCAGTCACTAATCTTTCATCACTGAGTATGTTAGCCTACTAGTCCCTTGAATCTGCCATGTTCCCCAGGTGCTCGCCCTCTAATTCCATTCATGCCAGACAAATCAAGGAGAAGCTATTGGATATTTTATCCGATGTAACCGATTTTAGCCCTAGCCAAGCCCACCCCTAGGCAAAACGATTTTGTTGAAGCTATAAAAGAGATCGGGGCCCTTTGTGTGGAAAAATTGCCCCGTCCCCCTACTCATTCTGAGGAAAGTGCTCGAGAGTTACTTTGCTACAAGAAGTTATACCAAAGAATACATTCTATTCACTGCCCCCATGTGCGAATAGGCAAGACACAGGCAGTGTGATCAGTGGCTCTTAACAAGTGGACATTCAGGTTACAGTATTCACCAGACTTTCCTCCTAAGTGGCTGTACTTGCAGTTACGATGGGCAAGGTCTTGGCCTCCAGCTCATGATTCGGCTGGAAGTCAGCAGTGATCCGTAGATCTTGGGGGTTGTTTTGTATCATTGGACATGGATTTTTTTTTCGCTCTCCAGTTCCTGGAATTCACTGATCATCCTTACAAATGGGGATGTGAAAATGGCAGTCTTAGGAGGAGCAGGGTAGGATTGGCCTTGATATAATATGAGAGCACTAGTCTAGAGGTGAAGGCGAGCTATCACTGGTGCTCGCTCGCAAGCAATACGACCAGGGTTTCTTTATGACCGGTAAGTGCCTGACCTGTAGAAATGAAATTGAATCAATCTAGTACCTTGCAGCTTGTCAACGCAAATGTCAGCACCCCTAGTTGGTATGGAAGGATTGGAAAAGGGCATATAAAGTATCTTCAAGTTCAAGTTGTTTTTGTTGTCCCCCTTAGGTATTCCTGTCCATCAAATGCATCTACTACCAGGCAGACATACAAGGACAGCGGGTCACATGGTTAACACCTTACAACCTGGGCTTTGAGGTAAGAATAAATACATGGACTACAGTTCCGTCTCAGTAATGTGTATGATCACAACACAGTGGGTACCTTCTGTCACTTGGTCTGTACTTCCATTGCATTCCTTTCACCTCAATTATTATCCTAGTTTTACACAGATCCGTGCGGATCTTTAATCACCGAGTCCCCCGCCCCGACCGCACCATTATGCGTTTTCACACCCTCTTATCACACCCAGACCCACCAACCCATATTAGGTTCAGAATTTTGCTTACGTCAAGCACCTTCTACCGCGGTGGGGTTCGATTCTTGGTCACTCGCTCACTCTTCATGGAAGGTTGCACTAACTCATTGTAATAAAGTACTAAGTTAATGCAGATAGATCCACCGAGCCCTCGGGCAAGGTGCCTGACGTCTCCATTGTCCGCTTGCTACCCACATGCTGATTGAGTACAAGCTTGCACCTACAATCCAACAACGAGGCTCCTCTACTGACTTGACGCTGGTATGTAGCGAACTGGAGACATGTTTTTATGACTTTATTATTTTTAGGAAAGTGGGTGTCACACAGGTAACCATTCCTTACACATTGCGCAGGTCAGAAAGTAGGCCCATTGCAAATGACACCTCTAAAAACTAAAAGCTTCCACAGGTCAAACATTGTAAGACGTTCAGTCCGCATCAAGTGTGAGTACCATTTTGTGATATTTCAATAGCTCTATCAAATTTCGAAGTTTGGTAGTTGTAACAGTGGAAAAAAGGAACACCTTCCTTCAAAGTAATCAGGGGTTTCTTCTTTCCTCCCACATTCCGGGCAGGATGATATCCTTTCGACTTATGGTTTTCCTTGATTCCTTAAGATTATTAAATGTCCTGTGCGGACCTGTAACACCAGATTTTATCAACTCCTCAGGTGGCATGAAACTCCTATTTTTGCAGTGTGGAGGATTCGGGTCTTGTACTCGACTTCTTCAATTTCCTCAGCATTCAAGTTCCATTCAGGGCCATAAAACCACGCTTGCCAATTCCCCTTCTAGAATTGACAGTTTCAACCAGAAGAAGCCAAAAGACTTAGTGATGCTTTGACTGATCCTGATTTGTCCAGCTGATCATGTCCACTCCACTCTTACAATATTTACAAGAGGGATTATGCAGTACTCATTATGGGGAAGTCGTATTCCAAGTATGAACTTCATCAATCCATTTGAGGTCTTGTTAACAACAACTTGTTCTAACTTTGCTATGTCTACGTACAAGCATACACGACTGAATGACTGCCTTGGCATTGGCTCCACAACCTATATAGCCCATATTAAAAAATTTGCACACACTCATGCTGGAAGGTGGTTGTACTCCTTGCATTGATATTACATGCGCATATGTTGTCACTTCTCTCATCCATGTCGCTCTACTTAGAATTTGTCTCTGCAGCTGGCATACAATTTTGAGTCAGAGTAACATAAACTGTATGCTGCTGATAGGTGTTTACCCATTAAATGCAATGACCGTGTCCGTCTTGTGGCAGCTCGTACTGGGACTCTAAATCCAAGAGTTACATGCATTTGACTGCTATTGCCTCCTGTTAATATAATAGCTTCGTGGCTACGAGTGGAACTCTTGATTCAGAACTTTTGCTGATTCCAAGCCATGTCCGTGTATCAGCCGCGCACATTCTTGGGGATTGTGGAAGTCGCGTCAGAGCCTCCTGTGGTTGTGTAAATAACTGCTGGAAATCAATTCATAAGAAAGGTTAATAATATAATGGCTAACTGAAGAACTAAGGTTTTCGTCCAAACCCAACAATCCTATGATGTTCTGTTACAGAGTACAAGCCCTTTGAAAAGTGTGCATTGGAATCGGGATATTGAAAGAACTGCCCCTTTTGCATATCGAATGTTTTTTGTAGTTGCAAACCCTTACAACTTTTTTTCTGTGCGAGATGATAGCTGTAGTAGTTTTAGTGTAGTGCTGATGGCTACCTCTGTGAGAGAAAAGGCGGTAGCACCTTGCAGATTGTAAACTCATCGAACACAATCAAACAAAAAATTACATAAAGAATTTCCTTTGTATTTCCAACTGCTATGTCACACATTATTGTACGATAGGGGCTTTCCATTACTCCATGAGAATGGATCAAGCTGTGGGAGTGATAGCTTTGCATAAGACATCAGATTGCGGTGGGTATTATATGTAAAACTAGTTTTCCCTATCTCTGGTCTCTCCACCGGCTTTCCAAGCAGTTCTATTGTTGTGTTCCTTTGCATCGACAGCTGCGCAGGTATAGGCTCCATGTCCTGTACCTTTGTGTGTTAGGCCTCATTGCATCTTTTACAGTGACCCAACCGGCCTACTGTGCCATTGAGCTCAGCTTTCAGGGGTGGGCCTCATTAGATTCATGGTTGAAACTTATTATCACAGTCCTAGTTCTATAATTTTGTCCTATTTTGTTGCTTCTCCAGATCCCAAAAGACATCGATCTCAAAATCATCTCCATCTTCACCGAGGTCTACATCAACCTGCTGGGATTTGTCAACTTTAAACTCTATCACTCCCTGAACCTACAGTACCCTCCACGGTGAGTAACTGACCACTCAGGTGGATAATTTACACTAGTTTTGTTCCTTGACGAGACAAATCTACTTTCATCATGCCGGCAAGGATGATGGAAATCTGATGAGGATGGTCCAAGGTATAATTATTGACCTCAAGTGACCCTAATTATATCCCCGCAACACTGGAACAGTGTCCGGGGAGATTATGGCTCTGGGTGTTGTAGCCTGCGTGCCGTCCAGGCTGTTCCGCGGATGCCAGAAAATTTAGGCTTTAGCGCAATAACTCTTTAACGTTTAATTGATTGATTGAATGGTAACACATGTCACCCTAGAGAAAAAAATATGGATGGTTTGAAATGAGCCATCACTGCAATGCTGGGGGCGGCTGATTTGCATAATTTATGCAAAATTTTCCAAACTTTGTCAGAGCTGAACGAAAACTTGGTGGATGGGGACTAATTGTGTTCCTGACAAAGTTAAAGGTCATTTCAAGGTCATTGTGGGTCAATTTGCATAATTTATGTGACTTTTTTGTAACTTTCATAGATTACAACAAAACTTGGAGGATGAAGGCTATCTTAGTTCCTGACCAAAATGGAAGTCTTAGATGTTAGATAACCCATGATGCTCTAATGCGGGGATCCACGGGGGCGGTAGCCCCCCTACCCTGTCTAGTTCTTTGTTTGGATACCTCAGGACTGAAGGTAGTCCTGCTCATCAAGTTCTGGGAGAATTGTGGCAAGGTTAGGACAAATGTAGTTACCTCTATCACCATACTCCTTAGGTTTGTCTGATATTGCACAAGGCGGATATCCAGATTTCCAGTTCTACTTAAATCCAAGAGCACAACCTGTGAAAGGTGGTATATCATGAAAGTGGCTGAATTGAACAAACTCTGTAACATTTTAAAGGCTTCTGACCCCTGTTAGAAATGGATACAACAACTAATCTCAGCCAAGATTTTACCTCAATCAGAAATGATAGTTTCATCGATGTGTGGCTGAACAGATACCGACTAATCTCTCTACACAGCTGTTTTCCACTAGCACCGCCAACAGTCTTGAGGGGGTCAAGTACTGCCAGGAGCACGAAGGGTATCAGAGAGGGTGGCCTGCCTCGCCCATGACCTGGCCCGGGAGAGCACCGGCCCTGGGGCTGTCACCGCCGACGTCGACGAAGGCAGGACCGCAGAGGATGAGGAACTCTTGGCTGAGGGGGTTAGTGCAGCATACATGTACATATCATCCTCGACACGAGTGGTTGGCACAGTTTGGTAGAGCGTCTGCCTTCCACCCGTATACCGTTTCGATTCCCAGTCGGGTCGTAACAAAGACTTTAAAAATGGCACCTGATGCCTACTTGCTGGACGCTCAGCACAAGGGATTGGAGCAGGGACAAACAATGGGTAGGCAATTTAGAAGTTGCCATCTGGGTGTGATTACCCCCCCCCTAATTAAGGTACCTCCAAAGAGCCATTGCCTTATTCTGTGTACCTGGTGAGTGATTTGCTGCTGACAATGGATGCAGTATACAGGTCCTGCATTCTGCGGGGCCTGAATAGTTTGATCCTCGGCTCAGCAAGTCTACCCGCAATGTAGAATCAGTAAAAACTTACTGGGGGGAGGGTTTGATCCCCATTCAGGACATAACAAAGATCTAAACAATTTAACATATTGTCATTGTGTGTGGTGCTCCTCGAAAGCAGTAGAGTAGAGGAAACAATTGTTGCCTTGTGTGCACAGGATGGGTTTAAGTTTTCCACATTCATGGACACATGAACTTGACTTTTGAAAGTAAAACACTCCAACCCTTTATTTAGATTGCTCTGTTATGTGGGTTGTCAAGTGGATAAAGCGGAGGGGTGGGTGTAAGTTGGTTATGTGGTGAGGGGGGGGAGAGGAAGATGGTAGGGTGCTTGGAAGAGGAATGATATGAATTGAATGTACGAAAGTTCTTTTTCAAGACAATGGTCCCAGTTCATCGGTTGTTGAGAGGTTTTTATGTTTTCACATTTACATATCGGGGGGTTAATCCCCATTCAGCTAATAAAAAAAGACCTTAATTATTCAATATATTAGGCATTGTGTGTGGGTTGGTTAGTAATAGGGAGGGGGTGGTGGTGAGTGCTTTGGAGCGGTAAGATTTTCTTTACGAAAGTACTATGTTAAAACAATGGGCCCAGTTTTTGATGATGTTGGTTGATGTTCATAGGTTGAAGGCCAACAAAATGTAGTGTACCCCAATCTCTCTTCTCAGACTGAAGATGCAGAGGCGTACAAGAAGATGCGTGAGGAAGAGACGAAACTTAAGAAATTCCAGAAATTATTCGAGGGCTGCAAATTCTTCATATCTAGAGAGGCACCGAGGGAGGCTCTCACATTTGTGATCAGGTAAGTGTTATTTAGACATATCTAAGCTGTCACAAAGAAAAAACCCTTGGAATATAGGTCAGCTAGACCAAGTGCAATTGTGGTCTATTAAACTTATTCAGCTTACTCCATCTTTCGCCCATGCACCACTCATTGCCAGAGCACATGGCAGGTGCACGAACCTTTTACACGAAGGAATGGTGGGTGATAGGGTGGCCAACCTGGATTTGTGTAATTGTAATTGCCAGTTGTTCCCTAGGCATTGGGGCGAGCCCACAGGCCCATTATGGGGGAAATATCCATGGGTCCGTAGGGAACCTGTGCTGTTCCGTAGAATTTGTTGGGTTGGATGGCTTCATTGAACCCAAACTCTTATTGTTCCCCGCAACAAGGCAAAGGCTACCAATGGGTGTTGTCGCACTGCCACTAGTGAAATCAGGTTCCAACCACCTCCGTTGAGGTAATCACTATCACTGTTGAATAGATGAAGCAGTGAGGTGGCAGCATTGGTGCTGGCCTGCAGTGCCAGATGTCCCTGGTTTCATCCCAGCATCAGCATTGTGTGGCAATGGTACCAATCACCACCCTGGGCCTTTCTCATTTAGGAATAGTGGCTGCATGAGCAGAGTTGCTCTTGCAGCCTTCGGAAGGGTCATGGCTGTCCTGTGAGCAGGAATTCCCACCCCTGCTTTGTTTACCTCAGGGTAATATTTGAGAAGAAATAGTGAGATTTGCCAGAGTCCTTCTACGCACACACGCACCTTGGAGTCTACAATTTTCAACAGATTGTACATTTCCTTAATGTATAAGGCAACTGCAGGTGGAAGGGTAACACAAGGCATATCGTTTAGTGTGGGTTAGATAACTGAGTTAGGTGTTAAAAGGCAAGGCGATCGCCAAAAAAAAATGTCTCGCCTGGTTGCGCGATCAGTGGTTTTTATTATTCACTACACAAAAACCAACTAGTTCATGCGGACCATTTGTCATTCACCGAACATCACATATTTTATCATATAACACATAGAAAATCCCAAAATAACTGACCAATAAGTTTTACTCTTAATACGAAAGTCCCTTAATCGCCTGTTTCTTCTTCTCAGTGTTTTATTCTAACAGAAGCTATTATATATGCATTCTATCGAATTCATGAACATCAACACATCAGATTCAGAAAATGTTAATGGACCATACCTAATGAGTTTTGCGGAATTCTTACCAAGTTGGATGTGATGTGATCCACCTTTGATCCTGATCATTTCGAAGGTACAGCTGGGGTCAGTAGAGGTCATTCTATGTGCCTAATTTGCATAATATATTTGAATTTTGTGGAAATCCCACAACTTTCAAAAATTGCATAGAATATGCAAATTAGGCACATTAAATGACCTCCAGTGACCCGACGTCAATTTTTAAACTTCTTGGGATCCATGGTAGATCACATCCACCAAGTTTCGTGAGGATTCCTAACACAACTCCTGAAAAAAAAACAACCCACCCATTAACATAAATATGCAAATTATACCACTTTAATTAGCATTTTTCTGCTGAAAATCTAGTCAGTTATCTACCTGTCATCCAGGTTCTACATGCCAAACTACATCACTGTAGCACATACGGTTCTCACGTAATCCTGACTAACAACCAGACTTAACCATGACTTACTAAAACGAGCTAATTACCCAACTTAATGACTTTGCAGCCCAAAATCCAATCAGATCGTGTACACCCAACCCCGTGCTACACACAAATTTTCGTCATAATCAGCCTCATGATTGTGAGAAATCCTGCTAACGAGAAAGTGTGACATACACACACACACACACACACACACACACACACAAACACACCATAGTGACCACTAAGTCTCTTCCTGAATTTCATCTCAAGCGAGACAAAAAATGGGGCAAAACGTTTCTTTTTTTTTAGTATGGAAGCAAACATTGTTTACAAGGCCTTGCATTGAAATTGATAAACGTACAATCCAAGTAAACCACTACTCTCCATTGATCCGAAGGGTGAAACGGAAAGCCAGTCGGTGTCTATTTGGTTTCGTTATTAGCCAGAGTTGAAATGAAAATCTGAATTTTCAGTTGCATGACATTACAATTTCAGTCGCTCTAAAACGGCATTTCAGGTCACTACCGATCTAGTCCAAGTGAGTTAGACCTGGGATAGTCAACCATATGGTACAAGTTTGAGTTGGGGGAATACGAGTGTGTAGGCCTATATATACGTTAGTAAGTTGCCCCTCTCGTAGCTCCCTAGGTGCTTATCCTATTGAATACAGTATTCAACTTTTCGGTCAATGGTCAGCAACAAATCATCTTCAAACTGGCACAGATGAAAAGAGGCATGTCCAAAACCCCACAACCACAACTTGGGGCGATTCTGGGCATGTTCCCTTGTTGAGTTATCTATTTCACTTGAATGAATCTCACGCTAACTGATGACTTCCTCCAGAATAACGATGCAAAGGTCGCCATCGACACATTAATGCTGATTGCAGCAATATCAGCAGAAAAAGTTTTAGTTTAATCATCCTTTTTTCATATCTTGTGAACAAATTTGTAAGTTTTCAATCAAATCTTTTGAAAATACATGTTTTTTGGATTGACTTGTATTGCACAGGGTCCATGATTACTCTTGTGATGTCCAGGGCACATTGTGCAATTGCAGAATTGTCTCTTTTTCACCTTGAATTGGCTGAATTTTTCTCTGAGTTTCAGGTTTCCTAAATATACTAGATATATACTAGATATGCAAATAGCAGATGTTATGTTTACTGACTATGTACTTTGACAGTGTTATATCGTTGAGGCGTGTAAAAGTATATCAGGGATCTGGTGTGGTCTTTATGCCTACTGTTTCTTTCATCAGGTGTTTTGGCGGCAAGGTCTCCTGGGATAAGACGCTGTACATCGGTGCAACGTTCAATGAAGATGATGAGACGATCACTCACCAAATAGTAGACAGACCAAACCAAGAGAACAGTTCCTCTCCAGGTATGACCAGTGTTCACATGAGATACTGCCCTGATAGTACTGCTAAGTAGTACAGTACGTAGTAAGTCACTGGAGGCTTAGGAATGAACCACAAGGGGCCTGTACAAGCTCGCAGGGCAGGTAGTTGAGGGAGAGGGGTATACCCGATGTTCCTGAGGTTCAATGTTCACTGGGTTCAATGTTCACTGGGTTTGATGTTCACGGGGTTCGTGTTCCCCGTTCTCGAATCAGTTTTAATGGCAACCCAATTTACAAGGTTTGATGTTCCCTGTGAGGGTTCGATTTTCCCAGGGTTCGGTGTTCCCCTTTTTGGTGTACGTTTTGATGACACCCAAATTTAACTGAGGTGTGATGTTCTCGGGTCGATATTTTCGTGGTTCGAACATCGGGAACATCGAACCTCAAGAACATCGCAACCTTATACATTGAATAGCCCCGGTGGAAGACATGGAGTAACTCCTAAAACTGTTTCATCAGTTCTTTCCGGCTTTATGTATTCAGTTTCTGAGTGTTTTAAATGGGCACAAGAATATATGGAATGAGATGGTTTGAAGATTGGCTCTGCTGCTGTTTCTACATACAGGTATTACATACAGCCGCAGTGGGTTTTTGACTGTGTCACTCACGCATGCTGATCACCGGTTGAGGATTATTTCCCTGGGGCAGAGCTGCCCCACCCGCATCTCTCCACCGTTTGCTAAGGAGGCGGAAGGGGAGTACATCCCCCCAGAGAGGAAAGACATGCTGGCCAGAATACAAGGGAAGAAAGGTAGCAAGGTTATCCATTGATCTGTGCACCTAGCACTCTATTAAACTCTAATATATTCTCTGTTTGAACCCAGCCTTTTTTTCGTATTAGGCTACAGCTCACGTTACAGGTTCGATGTTGCCAGGTATAGGACAAGAGTGCGATTCAATGTTAATGCTGTAAATCAATCACTCTTCAACACAGTACAACATGCTGGAATCATCACCTTATCTGTGTAGGTATCTGATTAACCTCTTGTTAGTCCATGCTAGCTCAAAAATGAAAATGGGCATGACTGCTGGCCTTCAATGAGCTTAGTCTCTTGTCCTGTGCTTTTCGTAGACAAATATCCCCCGGATGCTATCATGATGGCTCGTTTCCAAACAGAATGTCGTCACATCAACTCGTTTGAAAACGATTCATTCCATGTTTGATAGTTGTTATTGTTATGATTATGTGGGGAAATCTGTTAAGTGTTGTGCTCATAGGAGGTATCATTCTTGTCAGCAGAGTTTTAATAATATTGTTTTAATACACACTGTTCGTGCAATGTGGGGCCTGCCAGTGGGTACAACCTACAAGGGTCGAAGATGGTAGAGTGGTCACAGTGACACTTTACAAGTAAATATTCCACGTTCAAAATCCAGCAGTCTTCGGCCACGTTTTTCCCCAGGGTGGGCAGTTGGGGTGGGGAGGTTTTGTCTTCACTTATGGCTCCGCTGTGATGCAGTTGGATTTCCTGGGGTAACTGGGGTTTTTATGGGATATTGTAATTAGTCTTGTTCCTGTCCGCTGTGAGCATTCCCGTTGAACTTTATCTTCCACTCCTCCGTGTTCCGATAATGTTATTGGGTCCTGAAGCTCACTGATAGTCCTTTCAGATGGTGACGAAAAAATGGCGGCCCCCCTAAGCAGGTTGGGATTGGGGGGGTTTACACCCCTGCCTCGTTATCATCTGGCACTAGTTAAAAAGAGAAGGCGAGTATTCGCCAGTGCTCATCCACTGTCAATACGGCCAGGGATCCTAGATGAGCCTTAATTGGCTTCCTGAACCCAAAAAATCAAATTGAATCCAATCAAATCATTATATCAATAACTGCATGAAACTTGGAACAGATTATTCCATCAGTTGATAGTGGGTACATTCACAAGCTTGTCCACTTAATTTCTTTTTTTCATAGAAGAATATACTCTTTCATTCAGTAATTCTGTCCAGTTGTTCGGTTGTTCGTTGCGCCATCTATGCCCTTGGTGTCCAATCCCGACATTCCTCGGCGATGGAAACTACTTTAGTGTTCTATGGGATCTTCTGTTAAGAAGGTCGCGAGAAAAGTTTTCTTAATGATGCGAAGCCTTGAGACAGGACAAACCAATTTGATGAGGTTTACTCTTTTGATTTCTTGATCATAGGAATCTTTGCAGTCACATCAGTATGTGTGTATGACTGTTCTGTGTTTTACGTCTGCTAAACATAATAACTCCACCCAACCGGAATTAATGAGACTCATAGTCAGTGTTTGTCCCCTATAATGTGTACATGATCTCTTTGATTTGAGGTAGGTCCTGTCGAAGGGTTATCTGAGGTCACCAGAGGTTGAAGGCTTACAAATTAGCACGCTGTCAATTATGGGGATGTAAGCTTTCTTCCTGGGGAGTACATAACCCTATTGTTTTTGTTTTGGTGTAAATTGGGGACATTTCTGGTGCAAAATTGAATTTTGTGGAAAATCCAATATTCTTGCTAATCTTAGCTTGTAAACAAGATACTTAACTGATGCATGATACTGGTATGTGTGTTTCTCTCCTGTTCTCACATCATGAGTACTAAAACCATCATTGTTTTCCGGTCAGGTCAGAGATTCCCGAGTCACCAGTCCTCTAAAATACTCGTAAACACGGAAACAGATGCTTTGTCTGTCCCATTTTTAATTTGTGTTTAGTTTCCGTTGAGTAAAAACAACCTTCAATATTTTTATGTTAATCGGGGGCCTTTCCGAACAGAACGTTATATTTCTGTCATTTCCAGCCTGTAAATATGATAGCTCAACCCCACCTTGGACCTAGATGGATTAGCTCATTCCTGGCTGTTCCCCATGATAAACTACATGAGTTGTTGGGTCCAGGTGAGAGGTCACAAGGCGAAGTTGGACATCCTCGTAAATAAGATAGAGGCGAGAATGCTTAGAAATGCAGACTGCTGAGGCAGATGGTCATTATGACGAATTTACCTCCTAACTCCTCTTCACTGTTCATATGCCCGCTACGGGGTCACATCACCAGATTATGAATGAGTTGGTTGCCGACACAGAGGACCTGGGGCAGGAAGAGGAAGCAATTGACGAGAACGACCTCCAGGGGGAATTCGAGCTCCAGGCCGGCGGAGCAGAAGGCACATGGACGGGTCAAAGGAGGATGAGAGAGAGGGGGGGCACTGGACAGGGAGAGACTGATGAACCAGAAAGAAGGTTGATCAAGCAAATGAATGAGGAGAGACGGGATGATGGGAGGGAATCGCTAACGAAGAAGAAAAAACTGAAGGGAATCGAAGCCCAAGGTAGGGCAGATTATAAATACCATAGTTCATTCATATAGAAGCACACTGAAGTGATTGCAATCATCTGAGCATGCGCTTACATTAATAGAACATTGATTTCCAAAAAGTTCAACATTTATAAAGCTTATCAGTACGTCCGAGGCTCATTGTACTGGTCAACAAAATTATCCAGAGCAGACATTAAAACAACATATAGTATGAGAAACCCCCCCATGCCCTGTAATGTAATCAATAGGGCTCAAGTTTTGAATGTCTGATCATCAAAGACACTAAATTGTCCACATTTTGTTCATATCATTAGTCTGATTTTCCACAATCCGGACCCTGAATGACAAGAGTTGTTCACCAACCAGGGATTCTCTTCTTAGAGCACAACCTTATATTGAAATGACTAGGTTTAGTTGGAAAACTTCATAGGGTTTTGAATGTCCAACAACACATTGTCTCTTATTTTCCAGACCTTTTATTCTCCCTTCATCAAATTGTTGGCTTTGGTATCGAACCTATTGTCTTATAGAAAGTTGTGAGAATCAGAATTTCATGGTAATATTGCAGTAAAGAAAGTGTGAAAATCAGCTCCCCTTATTCACAAACATGGATCCTATTCAGCCGATCTATGCTACTGCAGAGTCCTGTGTGTAATAAATATCGCAAACGTATTTCTTCACTTCCCTGTTGTGACGTGACGAAGTGTTAGCTCATATTGGCACAAGTATTTTCTCATAGATAGATTGTTTGAGTAATAGAGTGATCAATTATGTCCCAGCGGTTTGGTGATTATGCTTGGCACTTTTTTTTATAGTTTGAATACTTACTGGACGAGCCAACTTGGTCTCGTCGATTCCAGTAGTCTGAGTATTTGGGGAATTCCGTTTGGTGCCAACTCTTTAACTACTGATAATCTGGGGGGTGTTGGTGCATGCCCCGCCAACTCAGCTGTTATGATTACCTAGTGTTCGCACTGGGTAAGGACCTGCGGTCCGGCAGCACTGGCCCTGTCGTAGTAGCTAGGCCATATGTAGGACCTTACCCCTCACAGCCCCAAACTTTTACAGGGAAGTACACTACAAAAAATCACTAAAGACAGTATTATTGCCTCTTTAAAGAATTGATCTTATTCATGCATGGTGCTGCCACTTGAAGGAAAAAGAATATTGAGGGCTCATGAAAGATATAGGCTGTGCTACCTTCCCATCTAAAGGTTTACTAATTATATCCCTGCACCATGGGAAGTGTCCAGGGATATTCTGGTTTGGGTGTGTAGCCGTCGTCCCGGGCTCCGCCGCTGCCGGAAAACTTTAGGCATTTAGCGCAATGACTCTTCAACGCTTGTATCTCATTGATCTGGAAACTGGTACACATGTCTCGCCCTAGGGAAATCTCGGAAAATGATTCGGAAGTGGGCATCATTGCAATGCTGGGAAGACCGGCTAATTTGCAAATTTACGCACAATTTTCAAGTGAGTCGGATTTAACAAAAACTGGGGTTAGGGAGTAGGAAGTTGATCCGAAAAAATGTGGAGGTCATTTAAAGGTCTCGGAAAAGGCATATTTGCAGGATTTATGCCAATTTTCCAAAATTTGGCAGATTCAAACGAAATTTCTTGGATGGGGTCTACATGTGTTCCTGACAAGTTAAAGGTAATTTCAAGGTCATTGGGGTCAGATTTTGGCATCATTTCAAATACAAAAACTTGGTGATGAAGGTATCTGATTTCTGACAAATAGGCGGTCTTTATGGGGTGCTAGATACTTTTCCCAATGGATTGCTCAAAAGTGGGGTATACACGTAGGCGGTTACCTGCCTACACATGTATAGTTGATGCTTGGAACCGTTCATAACTGTAGTAACTCTCGACTCTATTGGTCCACCTGTCTATCCCCACAGACCCTGAGGGTAGCTCCCGGGCAGATGAGAAGCCAGCCAGACAAAGAGGCAGAGGAGAAACTGCAGGCAAAACAGGAGCTGAAACTGAGAGAGATGATGATCAAGAAGAAAGACACAGATAACAAGTACACAGAAACATCAAAGCTAAAGAACAGAGAATGGCCTCCAAGGTAAGAAAAAATGGTTGACTACTCTTCTGTAGGGCCACCATATTTCGGATTATCAGGGCAAGTAAGGGCAGTTCAGTAATAGTGAACACTTAGTAGAAAGGGTCGGAGAGAATGAGATGCTGCTACTATAATGATGAAAAGCAGTCTTGTGCGTGTATATTGGTAATAACGTCACAATACCGTCATGATTGATCCCTCTATTGATGTGAAATTGAACTTGGGACAGTTGTCATGTCGTGCGAACTTCACTAAATTGTTGAAGTTGGTGGGCGCCCTGTGTCATCTTCACGACACAGAGTCCATTAGAATATGAGACAGATGTGCTGGTATTTCCACAGACTTCCTATGCTCTCTCTTCCACTAAGTTTTATGGCGAATCGTTTAGGATACTTCTGCTGCTCCTCATTATGGTCGTGGCATTTCTAACTCTATTCGTCTGGCACCATCAATTGGCTACCTTCAAGTCTCATCTTAATTGAGAAGGATTCTTCACCCAGCATTTTATCTATGATTGATCTCTGTTGTCTCTTTGTTCTTTCTGTTTTTTATTCCTTGACGAAGTCGGAGGAATCTATGCAGTCATGCCAGTGTGGTGTATGTGTGTATGTAAACTTGGTGGGTATGATGTGTGTGTGTGTGTGTGTGTAGGTGTGACGCCTGGCCTTGTGAACACAATAACTCGACCCCACCTGGATGGATGAAGCTCACTCTTGGTATGTGTGTGCCCCATGATGAGTACATGAACCCTATTGGTTTTGGGGTCAGGTCGAGGCCATTGAGGTCACCAGAGGTCACCGTCTGAAACTTGTGAACATGAGAGTCCAGATATGGTTGGTCTGATAGGGTTCGAATTTGGTGTGTAGCTTTTTATGGGGAGTACAGGAACCCATTGATTTTTGGTATAGGTCGGGGGTGAATTTGGTCAAAAAAAGAACAAATTGTTGAAAAATCAACTAATTTGGCAATTTTTGGCTTGTGAACACGATAAACTCGCCCCCACCTGGATGGATGAAGCTTCAACTTGGTATGTTTGTTCCCCCTGATAAGTACATGAACCCTTTGTTTAGGGTCAGGCCAGAGGTCATCTGAGTACCAGAGGTCAAGTCTGAAACCTGTGGAACACGAAAGTCCAGAATGGTTGGTCTGATCGGGTTCAATATTTGTGTATCCTTTTTCTTATGGGAGTACAGAACCCCTATTGTTCTTGGTAAAGTGCGGGGGTGAATTGGTCAAAGCTAGAGAAAATTTATGAAAAGACCATAATTTGGCCAATTTTGGCTTGTTGAACAAGAATACCTAGACCCCACCTGGATGGATAAGCTCATACTTGGTATGTGTGTTCCCCATGATGAGTAATGAACTCCTATCATTCTGCGGTCACCAGAAAGGTCACTGTCTGAAACCTTGTAAAAACGATAATTCCAGAATGGTTGGTCTGATCAGGTTTGAGTTTCGTATGCTTTCTTGTTGTGTGTACCGTAACCCTAATTGTTTTTTGGCTCAGGTCGGGAATGATTTTTTGGTCAGACTATGAAATTTGTGAAAAGTCAATAAATTTGGCCAATTCTGGCTTGTGAACACGATAACTCAACCGACCGATGGATGAAGCGCTCATACTTGGTATGGAGTTCTCCATGATGAGTCATAAACCCTATTGTTTTGGGCAGGTCAGAGTTTGATCGAGGCCACCAGAGGTCAAAGCTGAAAACCTTGTGAACACGATATCAAGAATGGTTGGTCTGATCGGGTCAAATTTAGTGGTGGTACGCAATTTTCTTACGAGGAGTACAGGAACCCTATTGTTTTTTTGTATAGGTTGGGGTTGTAATTTTGGGTCAAAAATAGAAAATTTGTAAAAGTCAATAATTTGGCCAATTTTGGCTTGGAAACACGATGAACTCGACCCCACCTCGCTGGATGAGGCTCATACTCGGTAATGTGTGTTCCCCATGATGAGTAAATGAAACCTAATCATTTTCGGGTCAGGTCAGCGGTCATCTGAGGTCAAGAGGTCAAACTCTGAAATCCTTGCATTAGTGTGTAAAATATCTACAAAGTATTTGTCAGACGTTACGTTTCGCCACAATAAGCCGGTACAATCTCCCATTTGTCCTTGAGTCTGGCTGTATGTTGTCAGAAAGAGTCCAAGGAATCACTGAGCCTTTTGCTTTCTGGTTCTATATTGTTCGCTTCCGCTCTTTGTACTGTGTCGGTTTGTAAAGCGTCAGAGGCCTCATAATCCATAATTATTAATATTAACTTTAAAAAATTCCTTAATATTATTTAATTCACTACCTTCTCCGGATTGTTTCCCCCAATGTGAATTGAATTTACCATGATAGCACATCATTCATATCTAACATTGGATACAACCAAAGACCTAACGTTTTTTTCCTCTCTTCGAGTAGCTAGGGCACAAGAATTGTAAAGTAGTATTTCATCCACAAATATTGATTTGTAGTTTGTTGACACAACTCAAGTGTTCTCCCTACTGTTTTGTCTGGGCATTGCATTCAGGTAAAATTTGATGAATAGCTTGCCACCCAAGCACACCTTCTCCAGCATCCAGGGCATGCCTTCTTTGATCGACCAAATAATTGAATGTTGTAAACAGTTATAAGAAAGACTCCTCATCTGGCAGAGAAAGCGATAATCACTTTTAGTTCATTTGTTGTACCATTTTCCGTGGAGAGACTTTATTTTTATCCCATGCAAATTTGTCAACCACAAACTCTGAACACAAGGAAACCTGCAACGGGAGACCTTTTCCTGTTTAATAAACAGTCACACTCTAATTTGAATAAATCACAGACGAGGTGCAGCCGAGTTCGTTATTAAGCTACATTCAAGTCCGACTTTTTATGAACCAGGTAAAAGTTGACCTGCTGCCGTTTAATTCCTATTCTACAACAAATTAAGGATTACCCAATGATGTAGCATATTATACTATAGATCTATACCTTTGTAATCAAAAATGGTTGTTCACCGAATGCCACAAGCAATGCGTTTTTCGCCGTTTGTGTTCCGTAAGGCAGTACCCCCTCTGAATTGCTTGTATCGAGAGCTGGTCTCCGTGTAGACACAAACTTTCAAAGGCTCACGCACCTTACATTTGCATTTAAAGTTATTGCATTTACTTGCGACGCCATCAAATCGAGTAAGTATTCAGTTTTTGTGTTACTCTGACCAGCTTACTGTTATTGCAAAAACACTGACTGTTTTGCAAAAATAACAGACGACCACCGTGATTGGGATTAGTCCCTCAGCATCCTGTATTCGCAATATTGGATAGCTTGGGGTTTAGAGTACTGTTACACCACCTGCTACAACCTAATTCAGTTGATTTTGTTGTGTTGTTGCTAGATTTTGGGGTGACTGAATATTCTTCCTCTCGTTTCAAACAGAGGGCGCAGACTGGAGGTCAGACGACAACAATATGAAGAAGACACGCAAGCGTGAGATGTCACACCAATAAAAATGAAGTTCCGCACAGAAGTTCCATACAGAAGGCGTCCTTATCACGAGACACACTTGGGATGTCCCTATTCAGTGCGGCGACTCTGATCAGAGTGACCTGGTCTTGACCACCTACTAGTGCCATATTATTAGGGGTAATTGTCCCAAGCTGAAAACCGAGGAATGGAGTTGATTATCTTCTAAATAACAAGAAGAAATATCAGGCAACCAGTTACTCTACACCAATTCTGAGGTGCGGGGAGCTGACATTTTGGTGACCCGACGCAATATAGCAATTATGGTGTGTGTTATTTTTTGAACAAGAGTTTATGTGTAGTCAGGGTCTGGGGAAGTTGGCTCAATATTTTGACGTTGTCATTTATCCAGCTAGCTGTCTTAGGCTGGGATTCCATAGATGCATATGCGTGTCCAGGCTGGATGTGAAAATCACATATTTAAGAAAACGTTTGTTTCAGGAGAGAAGTCATTATTAGTTGGGCTTGAAATTCATAGAACAGCTCTGAATAACGTTACTTTGGGGGAGAAGGAAATGTTTATTACACAATCAACATTAACGCTTGTGTGTGGCAGGGATATTGTAATATTATATTATTGTGTTGGCTAGTGGAATCCCCCATAGGAAGTGAAGCCTCCAACTGGGGTCAACTGGTTATTGGATTTTGCTCCTCACTTTGAATCGATATTGATCATGCATTTTCTCAATTGGTCTACATGTAATGTAATTCATGGTATCGAACAGAAAAATTACTTCCAATCAAGTCTCACGATATCATTCTGGTGTGACTGGGCCACTGAGGAGAACGTACTAATATACCATCTGCTCCCGAGCTATATATAAAGCACTTTAGGCACTCAGCACTCTGTCGAGCATCATCGACATGCAAGAGTGTTATATATAACTCACTGGGAAGATAATTCAGACCACTTAACCTATCTATGTAATATTTACACAATTGAAATAATTGGAGAGGAGGCTGAATTCTCCTGAAAGAGAACATCGCTGCTCTTGTCAAGTCCTGATTTTGTTGAGTGTTTCCTATGCCCCACTTCTGGCTTGTTTTCTTTTCTTCCGAAGATGATAATCTGAGCAGGTTTGGCGTGACTGCAAATTTAATAGCGATAGATAGGCTGTTTAGCACCGAGTGGAAAAGTTAGTAGAGCTTACTCGGCACATCATACAGGAGGGTTCAATTCCCGTCGAGTCATACCAAACGGTACCTGCTGCCTGCTTGTTAGGCGCCACTGGGTCTGTAGTAGGAAGAACAAGAGTGCTTGGTGCACGGCAGGCAATCGGCAGGTGCAGCTGCATGCCTGTGATTAGCAACACCAGAACTGCTGAAGGGCACAAATTAGGATTATGTGTACTGGGAATAGACCGTGACCATGGTGCCGCACTATCCTGTTCAGCCCTTCCCCCCCCCCCCCCCCCCCCCCCTTTGTCAGGCCTGTACAGGTATTTGACTTTGTTCAGGCTGTGCAGGATGACGACAAGTTAACCAATCGGTAGTTTGCCCAAACAAACGCCTGTGCGACTTTTGTTCCGCGTGCTGACAAACTGGCTTATATGTACTAGGTGGGGAGGTGCGACTCAAAGTTATTGTGCAATCGACATTTTTCTCTTTCACTAAATTATGGGAACGGCCATGCCTGCTGGAAACTCATTTTATTATCTGATCTGGAATGGTTTAGACAACCTCCAACCTACTTTTGGGCGTACGTAATTCCATTCCCTCAATATGGAAAGATTTTTCTGAAATCCGGTGTGTCGGTGCTAAACATGCCGCAATGCGCCAGCCTGCGCAGAGCTAAAACAGTGACTCCAGTTCATAAAGTATTCATGACCAAATCTTGTGGGGATTTTTCAAGAATTTTATTCAGGGTTTTCCCTATCCATAACCACCCTGTGTGCTCCTAATGATTGATTCTCCATCAACTGAATTGTGAGCATTATCCCAATTTTCTGGGCTTTGTCGAACGAAGCTGCACTCGATATGTTGGATATACATCCATGGTACTATACCAATAGCAATAGCCCCCTCTATTTTTAGGAACAGCTCGCTTCAGCAGGGTAATTTATGTATAGTTCGATCCCTGCTTAGTAAGCTGTATGTTTTTGAGACCTCACAATCTCTGTGCACTCGCCGAGAATGTTATCGATGATGCCCGTCTCATGAACCAGGGCTGACTAATTCTGTGTGAGGATCAGTTGAGGGAGCGGGGAAGGAGACTACACACCTCCCTGGATTGGAACCCAAGAAAGGCCGTTTCCCTAATATGTACAGCCTTAGAATGTGTATCCACATAGCATGAGGGAGCCTAGCCCGATCCTTCGTAATGGATTATTCTGGCCCACAGAGAGCTCCTTGAAACACAAGTACCACAGAGTGCTTGATGAAACAATGTATCAGACCTTTACGCCGCCCCATCTTGGCTGCCTCTTCAGCCTACATTCATTCCCACACTACGGAGCAAGTAAAATTGAGCAGTGGAGGCTCATTAGGAGCTGTACATCTACACAGCATAAATTCCATACAATCCAACCCACCCACATGAATCGTATAGAGAGAACTGAGTGATAGATATATTCTGTAGTTCCATCAAGAATTCTCAAACTTCACAGGAATATTCACTGGTGTTGCAATGAGTTTGGCCCACTATGTGAGTCATGGAGTACATATCTGGCCCACGAATTGCGAGAGTTAGCCCACAGGTGGACTAGAACTAGTTTTGTGAAAGCCCATGACCTTATAGCATCACTGCCATGACATACTCTACATGTAGGGGGGGGGGGGTCATTAACATGCCTAACTCCCCCCTGTATGAATCTGTGATATGGCAAAAGAGATGGTAGAGACGAGAGGGAGAACTGCATCTACAATGTGCCAATTGATTAATTTGAAAAACAAGGCGATTGCCCCCAGTGTCCCGCGATCAGTGTTTACTTCCATTAGTTTACCATGCAAACAATTACAAGGCATTCCATGTGTCACTTAAGATTTCGGTATTAGCATTCAACAGAAACAGCCTACTAATCAATGGACCAATTGCAAATTTCGAAAGGACTGTTATTGACAACATCTACTTTTTTCTAATTTTTAAAAGTTTTGTGGAACGTCACCTTAATTTCCTAAATTGCCAATTAGGCAATTTAGCCACTTTTTTTCATCACACGGAAATCTGGCCAACTTTAAAATTATGCATAAATTATGCAAATTAGACACGTTGAATGACCTCCAGTGACCCTGAATCTTTGTTAAAAAGTTATGAGACTTAATGTAGACCATGTTCACCAAGTTTCTGAAAATCCGACAAACTTTTCAATTTCACATAAATTATGTGAATTAGATGACTTAATTACTATAGTTTACGCTGAAAATATAATCATTCATCTACCTTATATCCCGCATCTATGTGGCCCGACCAAGTCACCATAAGCACCCTAACGGTTCATCCGTAATCTTGCTAACAAGCCTAAACAATAAATACATAAAATAGGCTGATTGCCTTACTTAATTAGCGACTTTTGTGCTCAAAAGCTATTCAGATCAGGTTCACCCAACCCCAATGCTACCCAGAAAATTTTGTTGCAATTGCACTTACCGTTCGGAAGATATCCTGTTAACGAGAAAGTGTTACACACACACACACATACACACACGATGTGACCACTAATTCTCCTGAATTTTTCATAAGACAAGAAAGAAGCATCATAAAGTAATATCTGTGGCAACTGACCAGACCTTAATTCCGTGCCAACCTAGTTGTACCCACAGCCCAGGTTTGTGGGTTCATTTTCCTGACACCATTGTTGGTGGCTCGTTTAGGAGTAACCAATATAACCCCAGACAGGTACAATTATTGACTGACGAAAAGAACCACAAGGCAACTTGCATGGAAATATGTATACCTATATATTTCAAAATAATCTTCTCACATCTAATTTTTCTATATAAAACATGATCTGAAAAGCGTGTGAAAATTAGAATTAAACTCACATTGTTTTTTTTTTTTTTTTTTTTTTTTCTTTTTTTTTTTTGCTCTTGTAATTGATTGATATAATTTCTATATGTTCAACGATGCTAATAATGTACAATGCTGCCAACTTTCTCTTAAGTGTATGTACAAGCACTAACACCAGCGGACAAAAGCAATGAATTGTTTAAAAAGAGTAAGTAGAGTAGTGATTCACAGATAAGAGATATGTCACAAGAATGAAAATGAGCTTGATTACCCTGTAGAGAGAAAGTGGACAGGACTGTCTCTCAAAGAGTTCTTGATGGTATCACTCCATGTACTAAACCCTTCCAGTATGAAATCTACAACACACACACACCTCGAAAAGTGAGTGTGCCACACAGTGTGTAACTCACTTAAAGTACAATGGTCATGCAACAAATCGTCTTTCCCCATCGTAATACTCCAAAGCGCCTGGTCCTGTAACCTGACACAGATGAAAAGAGGACATGTCAAAATCCCGCAACCAAAATTTGTGCGATTTTGGCATATTCCCTTTTTGAGTCAAACACTTAAATTAATTCCACCCTAACTGAAGACGTCGCCGGAGTAATGATGCAAATGTCCCTATTGACTTCACACAGTAAATGCTGATATTTTGCAGCATTCTAGCTGAAAAAAATTTAGTTAATATTTGAATAATATTTATGAAATTATTCTTCCATATCTTGTGAACAAATTTGTAAGTTTTCAGTCAGGACCCATTGTTAGTTCTTTTATCACTAGGTTGGTGGTAAAAAAATACATGTTTTGGATTGACTTTGTATACACAGGTTCCTTGGGTTCGCTTGGGAAATCACGGGGCACATTGCGCTATAACAAATTTCCTCCTTTTTCACACTCGAATCGGCTGAATTTTTTTTGAATATGCTAGATTTAAGACTCCAAATAGCAGAAGTTAGGTTTACATGACCACTGTACTTTGAGCTTGAGTGTATTGATTGATTAAAACAGTGGTCTCAAGGCAAACTGTGAATTAATGCCCATAGCAGGCAAGCACTGGAATGCAGCGTCCCTCTAGAATAGAAGCACATTGCAAAAACATAAGCTTGCACGTTCCTCAGAGCGGGTAACTCGCACATCTTGCACAAGTAAAAACATGATACCTTCATGTTCAAAGTGCATTATATGAAAATGAAAGAACACTACATATTTAATGTATGTAGTCAGGGCTCTATTTTTGGTCCTGTGATTGTCAAAGGCTCAGAAGAACAGAAGCTCAGAATTCAACAAATAATATTTCATGTGCTCGACGACACAAAAACAAAATGAAATAAAAAGACATGTACACCCATATACTCTGGATGCAATCTATTGACACCAGAGAATGTGATCTGGTGTACATTCAATTTCAAAATATTTAGCAGGCAGGTGGACAGACAATTTGAGTGGTATTGTCTCTTATAGTGTAGAACCCCATTGGCACTTTAATAACCATTGACAATTTTTTTGGCAATTTTTTTTTGGCTGGAGTTTAATTGGGGTTTTGGTTGAGACAGGGGGCATAGGAACTGTACTAGGGATTGTTATAGGGACTGTACTGGCTACAAGCCCGAGTTGGCTTGCTGTTAAAGCCTACAATGGTTGAATGAGATCAAACTATGTTGCCCATCTCCATTGTTGATGAAACAAATAATCAAATGGACTAGGGACAAGCAATTTGAAAGAGTCATATGTTCTCCCAGAGGAGCTAGGAGTACTTGGAGGCTTTTGCACTGCTAATGGCACCTCTGGCAATGCCTTCCCCATAGTGTTATTATATGCAGTGTCATATCTTGACTCTATCGATCTTTCCAGATGTGTCTGAAAACTTCTTTCCCCTAATTCTGATGTTTCCACTGCACGCTGAGCATCCGTAAAGCACATTGAACAATCTTTGTTGGAGTTTGCACTCTGTAAGACCAGTCCTATGATATTCAAACTGAAAGGCTATACAAAACAGTGTGGTATCGTATGGCATGCCGAAAGTTTCGAGGTCGGGCGTGTCCTTGCTCAGAATTTTATAGGCTCAAAAGGAGCACAAATAATTTTGGACAACACAGAGACATCCAGTAGGAGTGGGTGTTGTAACATCTGAGCATCAAACAGCACTGACTACAGTAATCTGCAACAATAAATACTCTCCAGACTCACTATTGAGGGTCGGTGGGCACCCTAACTAGTCAACTATCTTTTAAAAGGGTAATTTTTGCCATGAATACTAGTGACCATCGCAATACCTCTCAAAATCAGGAGTGTTCGAAACGAACTATATTCCTAAGTGATGTACATATCAAAAACGATTACAATCGTTTAGCAACAATAAATGGAGAAATGTATATGAGATCACCAAAATGTAGAGAAAGGGCTTGTCCAAATTCGGGAAGGAATGATCTCATTGTAGGCCTTTAGAGAGAATTCAGAGAGAGGTGACCAGCTATCTGTGTTGTAAACGTCTCCAATATTTCAAGCAAGTACTCTTCCTTGGAGTACCTCGTCTTCCTTGGGAGCAATTAAGACAAATTAGACAGCTATCACATCTGGCCAGCTCGTTTCATGAAAATCAATAAAAAGTTTTTTTTTATACAACTGGGTCAACACCGTTAAGGTCCTCAAGTAGGTAACATCAACTTCTTTGATAGTGGAGTTGTAACTCCTAAACACCTAAATTTTAAGGCCAATAAGGGTGGATGAAAGACGAACAAGGTTTATATTGAGTACATTAAGATTAGGTTACAGGGAAGGAAGCCATCACAAGTTACGAGAAAGAGGAACGTATGTGTAAGTAAATCAAATCCACAAGGGACCACTAGCATTATGTTGTATATAGGTTTTCAGGGTGAAACACTAGCCAATCCCTCCTTCCTGGTCCCTCTCACAACAGGCAAAACCAAGTAATATATAAATTTATTAAACATTCCAAGAAATATCAAAAGCCTGTTAGGGGCGACGAACTTGGCGGACATCTGAATACTAATTAATACCAATTGCGTCAGGACTTCTTGACTTCACCAAATACCCCACCCCTATACTTGGTGTGCCGTGACAGGGTATGTCCAGATCAGGTATGCCAGCAGGCTGGCCTGTGTCGTTGGCTTTGTGGGTACCCCGGGGAGTGGGGGGCGGGGGAGGCACACATACAAAGACTTGTTGGTAATTATGGTGCCTTCCAGGAGGCTGTAAGCATGCTTTCAGGAATCTGGCATCGGCAGACAGTAGTCGTTTGCCCCAAAAATGAAAGGAAGTGTCCATTTTCCCTGTTGGAACTTCAACATGGTTTATGGCATATTATGGCAACGTCATCTTGAACACTTGAACAATGTGTATGACATCATGATGGGGAGGACTGTCTCACGGTAATAACAAAATCAATGTTGGTACTCATCAGTGACAATTACCTGATCTGTGCTGGTGGTTGTGACATCAGCAAACATTGTGTGCTTTTAGGCTCATTGATACCAAGATGAAGCCTCTTTCAAAATTATCCTGGCATGTGATTGGTTGTTGCAGTCAGGTGACCATGGTTTATATCTCTTTGGAGGGTCAATTCTATTGTTGGTGCACCCTCGGTGTGATCCAATAAGCCAGGTTCTACTGATCATTGCAATCTAAAAAAACATACATAACTACGGCACTCTCCTATGCTTTACTGCTGGTGATTAGTGATTATTATTCAAAAACAATTACTATCAAGCAAGTGATTCAACGAAATGTTCAAATATGGAATGTTTATTCTTCAACATATATTCCAAGGAATTTATATCCGCAGATCCGCAGAAGAGGTGAGAATGGTCCTTAGAAGGAATGCAAAAATTATGCCAATGAATGCTGGAATACGCTCTGTATTGGTCCAGTCCAGCTTGTAATTCTGGGAAAATTCCACTCCACCCTAGTGTTATGAGAACAAAAAGTTTCATAATGTCGGCTGCATATGGTCATAATTTAGCTAGGCATTGTCAGAAGAGGTCCTGAAAATGGGGGGTGGGGAGGGGGGGGGGGTACCAACAACACTACCTTGGAAAATAGTTCCACCAGTACATATTCAAAGATATCATTATATGGGGATTCAAATAATTTTATAAGAGGATTTCTTCAAAAATTTAATACATAGCAAACTGTATTTCTCAAAATTATGGAAATTAAATGAATGGAAACCTAATAAAAATAACAGTTGTTACATAGTTGCAACGAACACAACGAAAATACAAACAGATTGACCCCGCTTGGGACCCTGGCTTTAGTGTGACACTTTGATAATGTATTTTACAAGTACATAGTTTTTTATTATTCAAACAACAGTGAGGATATCTAGTGGTGCCTTATGAGATACCTGCAGGCAAAAGGACTAGATCTAAATGAGGCTCACACCCAGGTTGAAATAAATATAATGCATGATGGCATGTAGGTGTGAAAATAACTATACTTGCAATGTCCAATGATATGCACCAATTAGTATTAATCCAAACAAAACAGGCAACCCACATGCAAGCTTATGGTGAACACATGCAAATATATGAAACCTGTCAACTCTCATGACTTTTGAAAAATTGGGCATTTTTCAGCAGCCGATTTTTTGCATTCCACATAATCATATTCGTGATGATATCATCGATACATTTCTTTATCGGTCCCAAACCAGTTTTCATCCAGACTATATTCCAGAGTGGAAAAAAAAAAACTACTGCTAAATTTATTTATTTTCATAATTTTGTGCAAGATGACTTGACAGGTTTAACACTGTATAGGTTAATTCTGTTATGAGTAAGTACATGCAAATAATTGATAATGAATATGCATGCCACGTATTGCATCAGTACAGCAAACAGAGTGGCCAACACGATACTGACACCCCAATCATGCAACCCATGAGTATGTATTTTTTTTTTAGTACACAAGCAAGGTAGACAAGCAGGGCAGGATTAAGGATGGCAGCTTTGAAGCTTTGAGTTCTCGTAATTGTCAGTTCGTTATCTAAGTCTGGGGGGGTCGGTTGAATCGCTGGGAGAGGGGACTCTGCATCCGTTCCACCTCAAGCTCCCACAGAGGACGTTGGAGTGGTAACCGGCCGATTTGACGAGTGGCAGGACGGTGCGTGAGCGGGGGGCAGAGTAGATGATTTGATGGATGACCGAGTGTTAGAGGGAGGGACGGCATGCAACAAAGAAAGAGAACCACAACAAATGAAAATAAATAAATAATGGTGAATGGGTGATTAGTGGACAAACACAAGGATAAATATCAGGACAATGGGAAATACTCATAAAAGAGAAGAAATTAATGAACCCATGCTGACCCCAATATTTTTTTATTGATGCGATGGAGGCCATTTCAAAAATATTTCTCTCTCTTCATATCTATAAATAAGGGAGATGACTAGAATAACACTGACAAGAGACTCACTCCTAGCATGGTCAGTAGACGGTAATTATTCAGAGTGGGCCCCCATCTCGAAGGAACTTTCAATTATACACTGGAATTGGTTCTCACAACTTAAGCAATACCGAGAGGGGGTTAAATTTACTTTTCGATAATAGCCATGGGAGTTTTCATTGAGCCGTAAGCCTGCCTCACACTGTACAAAATTTGCTGACGCCAAAGCTTGCGACAGCGTACGGTCATACTCGCGGTCGTTTTATTACGTAAGGTCGTAGGCGATGACCGCACACCGTAGCTATTGCGAATTTTGAAGTTCCACAAGGCCCACATAGTTTTGTGATGGCAGATAAATAAAAAAAAACATGAGCAGAATGGGAGCGCTGAATAGCTCGACTGAAAGTAGTATTCTCTTTGTTATCAATGGTCCTGCTTATTTCCAAGAATATCGGGAGGACATACGAAAAACAGACCCTTCCGACATGAAAGAGATACCTTGGTGTCTCTGCTGTGAATTAATCAATTTGCGTGCCAACAAAACCATCCGGTCACTGTCTGGGAACTCGACCGCACAGTGAATTACAAGGAAGTCGCAAGAGCTACAGTCGCAGATTGCAGTCACTGCGAGCAACGGACCGTAAGCGTTGCGGCGTTGAACTCCGTAGTGTGAGGTAGGCTCAATTCACCCATTAATACCGAAACACCTTCTGATGCCTTTATTACCATGGCATCAATACAAGAGTGATGCCTAGAAAACACCAAAAAGATTTTTGACAAAAGCTGCCACCTCAGACCATTGTGCATTGAGTCAACCAATATACTTTACCAAAAAAATGCATGCAAACAATTTCGAAAAAAATGCAGTAGACTCATTTTTTCAGGAAAATACAGATTTTTTTTTTCCCCCATGTCTCACGTGAGCTGGAAAGTGGCTCGATCTTTGAGTATTACGTCAAAACTTGATAAATGCCGAATATGTCTTGTTGCGGTTTGGAATAAGTTTCGGAATAAGTGCTTAGCATATTCAAAGTGCCATTCAGCCTTCATTTCATGTCCTCCTTTCCAGTCATCAAGCTACCCATACTGTAGTTAATCTGAGTAGTGAATGTTGCAAAATGAAACGATGGTTAGTATATAGGTCAAAATTCGTAATTTTGTGAACTGAATCCAGGCGCGAACATATAAGTTTGTCCTTTTTTTTTCCAACGGATGGACTGGGTCACCATTTTCGCCAGGAATAGATATCTTAAAAGTGCTGTAATTTTGACTGAGTTTCCTTGAAGATGAGGTACATCATTTTTAATATAATTGATACCTATCTTCTTGATTATTTCAAAGGGTGAATAGAACTTTAAATGTTCTTCTTTTCAACAGCATTCAGCACTCCGGGAATTTTGTCTAATTCTTCATCAGGACAGTATCAGAATGGAATGGTCTAGGAATTGGGAGAAAATTTAGACAACCTCAGGAATCACATTCTTTCTCCTCCTCCAATCAGACTGTATCAAAACTGTATTATGGCTTTTGAGTGGAAATTTAACAATTAGCAGACGAGATTCTTCATTTTTGGCCATTCCACAAATTGGATTAAAGCTTTCAAGTGAAATTATCAAAATAATGTTAAAAGCTTTGAATGGGGCATTCCAAGAAATTGACAAAGAAGATTCTTCAATACTATAAGAGTTTTACACATTCCAGTTCTTTAATTATCTGTAGATGACAAAAGCATCTAAACAGGCAGCGTGCCCCCATACATGTTGTGATAGTTAACATAGAGAACCTCTATATCACACTAAACTATGTAAGCTAACAGAGCAGTGTTTTGGGGAATTGTGGCAGGAGGATTGGGGGGGGGGGGGGGGGGGGGGGGGCAAATGATAATGCCATGTTTTCAGGAATGCTCAGAAGTACACTGCAGAGGAACTAAGCATCGAGAGCTTTATAATCAGCGCTTTAACATCCACTGTTATAGGGAAAAATAAGTACATTGCATAGTTCTACTACACCCATATCCTAAAAACACCCAAAGGCGCCATGTGGTAGGGAGGCATGCATGCCAATAAGTTCACAGTCTCACCTCAATTGCAGCATTTTTTTCTTCTTTTTTCTGGAGAGGGAGGGGTGGGGGTTGATACGATTCAGGGACGCTACATTCCCAGGCTATTAAAATGTGTGTTTCAGCACAGTTGCAAGGGTAAGTATTGCAGAGTCATTAGATGTCTAGTACTTTTGACATGAATTTTCAATGGCTTTGGGTCATCTGTAATGCTTATAGATTCATTGGTAGCCTCTATTATATTCTGTATGATTAATTAAACAAACAGTCAAGCAGTACATCAATCCTCATTGGCTGAAGAAATGGAAACAATTCTGTTGCTCCTGACCTATTGTTCTTGTAACGTCTCGCCTGGTGTTGGAAATCCATTGGAAGTATTATACGCCTCATTCAGCGTTACTGCACAACTTTTTTTTCTTTTTCTTGGGGGAGGGGAGGGGTTATGATTCAGGTATACAGGTATACAGGTATACAGGTATACAGGTAAATGTACAGGTATACATGTACATTTACATACTGCAGCCTGTGTGCAGGCGATACAATGTTTGGGCCTTCAACGGCCTAGTCTCCCGACTGACCAACAAAACGGGGGAAAAACGAAACAACCCAGATGTTGCAGCAGCATGAAGAATTTCCGCCATACAAGTGAAACCATGAAACAAACCCATCCTGCAGAAACTTTAAGGATGGTGATATCATTTCACAGGGTTCCACGGTCATGGGAAAAAACTGGAAAAGTCATGGAATTCATCAATAAAAATCCAGGCTTGGATAAAGTTGTTGAAATTGTGAAAAGTGGTTAGTCAGGAAAAAGACAATCCAAAATTTTCATGAATTGATGTTGTTCACTGCTCACAGCTGTGCTTGGTGTTGCTTAGCCTTTTTTTTGCCCATGTTCAGTTGAGAATTCTGTGCGAGATATCATAGAGAAGGTCAGTGAAATCCTTTATTCGGTCATGAAAAAGTCTTGGAAATTGATTGCCCAGATCTGCAGGAACCCTGTTTTCAAACACCTGAACTTTTCTGGCACTGGGGCAAATTTGGCTCCTGTAGAGCTGATAACGCAGGCCGTCCTGGAATGGACAGACGGCCCTGAAGAACTGCAAGGCAGCATGATAACATCAACTTAAACCAAGAAACCCGCCATCCATGAACCATACTCTAATCATGGTGAAAAGATATGATGTAGGTTGTAGCTGAATAGAAGGTTGCATAATATCCTCTTCCACAAATGATAGGAATGTGAATAATAAACGACATGGAGTGGAGAGGGTGTGTAATTCACCAATCCCAAACATGAACAAGTGAGTTGCTCCTATTATGATTAAATAATGGCAGCGATCCCCTGGCCTTCCCGGCAGCAAGTGCCCACGTGGCATCTTCGATTCACTGGAATTCAAGGAGAACTTTGCACAGATAGGTGTTAAACATTCACGACAGTAACTCTCCAATTACACCAAATTTGGGGGGAAACTATGGAACCAACAAAAAAATAAAATCTAAATAGGAGTATAATAGATCAGGTCAATTTGGATGGAAAAAATAACCCCCCTGAAGCTGATGAAAAACAAATCTTGGAATGGTTAATGGATCCTTCAACTTACACTGTTATACAGTGGATATATGGGGGGGGGGGGGGGGGTGGTTATACATACAGGAATGTGGGGATTACTGGGGCATGTTCTAAATGTAGAGTTACCAGGGTCTGCCTATTTGGGATACGCGCTCACAGAACCACAGAGCTGTCGCTCGCTGTAAAGCTAATGCATCTAAACCTATAGGTGCAAAATATAGTTAACCTAGAAAATTAATGACACATTAACAACAGAGACACTGGCTGTAGTAATTAATCGTCTCAATAGTACTTCAATAAACAACCAAAAGCATAAGTCATGCTTCAATTTTTCATCAACGAAAACAAAACATTGGATAATTCATTTGATGGAAAGTCAATTAGGTCATTGAATGGTCAAGCCAGGCCAATTCTTATTTTCCAGAAAACGGATTATCCAGGCTGCAATAGGCCTGTCAACCAAAACACCATCAGCCAGAGAGTAACAACTTAAAGCTATACAGCTATTTTGCAAAACAAAAAGATTCTGACCCCCCCCCCCCCCCCCCCAGCTTGTGCTAATTACTAGTTCAATAATATTATTGGATCATTTAAGGCACCTCATTCAGGAAGTATATATAGATGTGAATTTGAAACTCTTGATATAATTGAAATATTTTACAAGATCATTATTCTATTCCCTAAAGGGGAAAAAATGTAACACAGGTGTATACATGCCTGATCACAGCAAAGAGTAATTAAATTTATTAAACAATTATGACATAGAAAGCACCTAGGAGGTTACACTCCTGTAAACATTACAATCCCCTCCCAGCAAAACTCCTCCTATTCTGAATATCATTTCTCACACAGCCCTGTTCTTTGGCCGTTATGCAAATCTCTTCCTCTGTTAACACAATCTGTCACAAAACCCTCTCAGGTGCAATATATATACCATTGTACACAACTTTCATGTATCATACACAATTGATATAAAATTGTTATGCAACCAATACAACTTCTATTTCAACATACGACAGATGGGAATTTCTGTCTTAATAAGCTATCATATTGTGGGACCTGACCTCTATTGATAATAATATTGCCTTTGCAACTTTCTTAACAACATTGAGAGCTTGGGTTTGCCACACAAATTTCATTCCTTACCCTCAATTCAATCGTGTCCAAACCCTAATTCTCTCTTCTGGAAGTGTTACCAATAATGTTTATTCCTTCTCACATTACATAGGAGCCCCATAAAACAGTACTTGGGAAATTGATTGATGCCCACAACTCGCTGAAACTTTCACAACCCTTTGCTGTCCACAGACTCATCTTAGCACTTGTAACTATCATAATTGCCTACATAAGATTCATCCCAAATTAATTGAAGCTTCATCATTTTCAATATGAAGATTTATTCCAACTGTCATTACATTTTTACCCCTCTGATACTGGGTTGCTCCTTAAAACTCTCACAGCACATCTGATCTCTCATGCGTGCGGCGTCACAAAGGTGGTTATAATGCAATCGACTCCTACTTCTCCTCTTGAATCAAGGGTTGACCCGCAGAATTCATCGAACACCACATATGACCCCCATCCTCATATAAAGTGGTGCGTCCAAGTGTGTGTGCCCTCAAACATCTCAAACCCTCAGGACCCATCTGATCTCGCAGATGGGCGCTGGCGTCAGGTTTATGATGGTTTGAAACGTAGTGTCCGTAAAGTTTGTGCGTCACACTCCTCCGCACCCTTTCGTTGTCGAGAGATGCCACCTCAGATTTCTCGGTTTTTTGTCCTTCTTCTCGCCGTTGGTCTCGATCAGCAGGTTCTTCTGGTTCTTCTTCTTCTCATCTGGCCTGGAGGGAATTGTGTCCTTGTGTGGAATTGCATCAAATTTCTTCCTTGCAATCTTGAAAAGGTAATAACAAGTTTATTAATATAACCAGAAGCCAAAAGGCTTAGTGGATTCCTTGACTCATTCTGACAACCTTATCGCAGAACACAATGACAAATAGGAAATTATACCCGCTCATTATGAGAACATACGTCTTTTCCTCACCGCAACTAATGGTTCCTATGCTCTTGATAAGATAGCTAACACTATTCAAGGAATTTCAGACCTCCGACCTCTGGTGACCTCAGATGACCTCTGACCTGACCCCAAAACATAGGTTCAGTACGCATCATCATCGCAACACACATCCAAAGATGAGCTTCATCCTATTTCAGGTGGGGTTGAGTTATTGTGTTAACAAGCCAAAATTTGCCAAAATATTGACTTTTTACAACTTTTCTATTTTGACTAAAATTCCCCCTGACCTATACCAAACAATAAGGGTGTCCAATAAGAGGGGTTACACACCAATTTTGACCCAATTCAGACTACCATTATATAGACTTATCGTTTTCACAAGGTTTTCGACTTAAGAACCTCAGATGACCTTTCTGACCTTACCCCAAAAACAATAGGGTTATGTACTCACATGGGGGGACCCATACCAATATGAGCTTCATCCATCCAGGTGGGGTCGAGTTACGTGTTCACGAGCCAGTGTTACATACACCCATAACCTACACACACCCAACACACTGTCATGACTGCATATAGTTCCTCCGCTTTCTCTAGGAAAAAAAAAAGTGAATCATAATTTGTTGACTCATCCGGTTGGGTACATATAGTCCAACTTTTATACACTTCCTTGATTCAAAAAAATCCTCATCTATTGTGGGTTTTCCTCTGTATGTGGACAGTTACAGTGCTCACGCATTCATGAGACATTCTAATAATTGAAGTGTAAACTGGTGGGGGAATAGTGCCAGAGAAATGGCATTTTTTTCTTTCTGCAGTTAATGATGTTGATGATTTCATAGGGCGTTGGATGTTTGTAGGAAAAGAAGAAAAGAAACAACATGAATCTAAAAAGCTCTTGTTAGGGCCATTTATCTTGGGTTTTTTTTGTTTAGCAGATTTTATGCAAGGTTATACTTACTGAACACTGTCAGAGTGAATAACACCTCATTTGAGATCTTTCAAAAGAAGGGAAGTGTTTTTAGTTCTTGACATGTTGGAAGAATGTTGAAAAAAATCACCCAAGAGGAAAAACTTGGCAGAAGAAAGAGTACAAGGAAAACTTGCTAGAGGAGCAAGTACCCTATGAGAAGAAACACCATATTAAGTGGGGCCGAATTCATCATTCCTCTAGGGACAAAAGATACCATCAACACCCATCACCACTGGGTTCCGTACCCCATATTTGACACAGCATGCAACCATCCATATGCAACCATGAGTGCGCCCATCTGCAAATGCGCATTGGTCACCCATGCCTTCTTGTGGCTTGCCACTCTAGCCGCCTGTCACCATTCCTACTAACAGAGAAAATCGTTGGTGGAACCTGACAAATTGCCAACTCAAGGGTTACTTAGTATGGCTTCACGTATGTGGGTAAAGTTTGCCAAGTAGCATTACAAGGTAGTTTCTTTCTGTGATTGGTATTGTACCTATTCATTGTACAGCACTCTCATCTTGATGTCCAGCAATGCTTTAGGCAAAGGGAAAAAAAAGTTCCCCGTCCTACTGTACAGAGGCCTTTTGTGGCAAGTACCCTGTAGGACCTGTTGGCAGCACAGGCAACTGCTTTTGTGGGCCTTTTAAATCAATGCCGAAATATGCGTCATGATAGGAACAACCAGATAACATCTCGGTGGGTCGGACGAGGAAGTTTAGGCAGACATTTGTTTCTGGAAAAATTAAGAAAAAAACAAACTGCAGCGGAAAAAAACATGCAGGAGGGGAAACTGTTTTAATCTTTTACTGGCCATGTAAATGCTCAGTCACAACATTAATCATCATGTGGGACACTGTTGACGGTTACCAAATCTATCATAAAACTTGATATAAAAATGTCGATCAATATCTCAAGAGGAAATCTTACGAAAATTTGAGCCATCAGTATTTGACGACTAAAAAATTGCTGCCTGGCTTATAGTGAGAGGATAGGGGCCAACCGGGATTTGTGGAACGGCTAGGTAATTGCCAGTGCAAAGGGCAGGTGAGGAGAAAAATGATAAGAGGTCAGCTGAATCATGAGCGACGACTGATCCTGTTACCCTGGTTGAAATCGGGCTGCCTGAAGGCCTCGAGGTAACCTTCTAGTTGTAATGGAACTTTCATCTCGAAACCGTTCCCCAACTCGTAACAACCACAATTGCTGGTTTTTTGGGGGTATTGGTGGTTCTTGGTGGCCTCTTTTTGTTTAGAATCTTCGGTCTTCCGTCCTTGGCAGGGAGGACCCGAGGTTCTACTCATCGTGCTCCTTCTTCCTTCCTGTTCTTTCTCCGCGGAGGGCGAAGCTGCCACTGCGGGACGTGGGAATGGGGGGCTTGTCTGAGGCAGGCCCATCCTTCTTTGGGAGGGGAGGGGTATGACAGTTTTCTTTAGGCCTGTTAGTTGAGAAAATCACCAACAAGGTATACGTATATATAGGAAGGAAGATGGTAGAAGCGATGGCTATATTCAAGAGATAAGATGGAGGTGAAGTAGCTGTTGTTTTCCAGGCAAGAACATTTTTTCCTCAAATTATATTTTTTGCACTGCGCCAATGGGCACATTAGTGCGGCAAAACGATTCACCACCAGAGTAAGCAGAGAGTTATACATTCTATGCAGAGGCATGAAATGTAGTGCTTTTTAATATCAGCTGCTGTGGGACATCGAGGAGGAAATAATAACCCATCAACACTGGAGTGCTTCCTCATCAGAATAACACAACCCAATTCAAATTTGAGGCAGGAGAGTTTTGGATTTGTGATCATGATGGTAATACAGTATACCATATTGATACAATACAACATGATCATAGGAAAAAATGCTGTTATATCACGAAAACAAAGGGGGAAATAAAAGAATGGAGTGTTCAGGAAACTAGCCGATAATAGGAAATAAAACTATCAAGTGGGAGGAGGATATCCACAGATATGTTGGTTTTACACAAAAGGAGTAGACAGAAAGATGACCCAAAATGAAAGTTCCAGTGTCCCTGGGAGAATTGGACAGTATCGGGATAGCAGGGATTGAATAGCCTGTAAGGCTTCATATATTACCTCCTTATATGATAATGGCAGTCAGAGGATTTCAGTTTGTGAGAGCCTCTCAGGAATCAGGTCAGTGAAGTATGCTTTTTTGTCCGCTGTGATTTGTCACAGTACATGTGCATTCTTATGGATCTATGATAAATATCAAGTACAGCCTGCTGTGAGTTCCAGAGGGCTTCATGCCACTTGCACGCCTCTTTCACAGCTATGAAGCTTGCAAACCAACGCCAACAATGTCTCATATTAATCCTAAATGTTCCAAACAGGGGGAAGTGTGTATCTCGCACTGGTAACACTGGCAGACTGCAGAGGCACCAAGGGTCAATTTATACTGGCAATAATGATGCATGCATGTAACGTTTGTTGCTGGTTAATCCCCCCCCCCCCTCCCCCCCTCCCCATCTCGCATTCAAACTGCAGCCACCTGCCACACGATCAGCTATGAATGATATCTTTCACAGGACAGGCGGACTATTAAGGAAGAATGCACAATGGGAACAGACTCTCTGATGGGAATTTTTATTGGTGTTTCCTATATTTGTACCAACTAAGGTATCAAGAGTACCAGCTGAAGTGACACGGTGCAATAATGAATTTCTGAATGGATCTTCGTTCATGAGGATTCCCATGCCAAATCACATCCATGCAATTGATGAATGATGTCAACAGTATGCCTGAATGATTCTCTGACATCCCTGGTACTATGACATGGAATCAATGAAACTACAATGAAAACTACAATGGTGATACAGTGACCAAAACTCTCCTGAGATGAGAGCCTGATGAGATATAGTTTAATGAGATGATAATGGTAGGGTGTCAAAGGTCATATGAGGATACACGGGCAGTCCCACATTGCACAAACAAGTAGCAGAACAATCTTCCTAAACTCCCTACGAACAGTACACATCAACCTACACAAAACCACAACATACTATAGGAAAAAATGTGATGGATCGGTTATGTTTTCAAAGAGTCTAACAGCTGACGGAATTAGCCATAATAATAAACACCGTCATGGGAAAAATGTAGTCTGTCCACTGAAATAAAGTTATTTAGGGGGGCAAGCTCACTGGCAACCATGAACAAGCTCATTCTATTGGCTTACTGCTAGACAAGTCCCAGAGGGAGAACTATTGACAAAACTTTGGTCAGCATCTATGATTGAATAAAAGTCGTTTTGGTTAGTTGATACAAATAACATATAGGGAGGTAGGTGAAGTTCCATTCAGCCGTTACTTCTTTTCCTCATTTCCACCACGAAGCTACCATACTGTAGATCTATTGTATTGACTGAAAATTGACAAGTAAACTTGTTGACTTCCCACTGTTCAACAAGCCGAAATAATGTACAGCAAGTTAGTGGAGTGGGGGAATACAGGCTATTGATTAGCAATTACATGGTCAAAAGTGATTAGCACACACATGACGAAATATGAAAAATTAGGTTTTCGGGGGTTCAGGGAAGTGGGAAAATTAGTTATATTAGGGGGGATTTGTTTCCACTTTGCGACATCAAATTGTTAAGGAAAATATGTTTGGTTCCAGCTGGGTATTCAAGTTGTTTTGGTATTCAGCCTGCTTCTCTAGAGAATACCCTTGTAGACAACCCTTCCTCCTTGGAGTCACAACATCACTATTAGGAATATCCTCCCTACTTTGGTATGTATAGACCACTGTTGCAACAGTTTGGCTGCTTCGATTGGACATTTTTTACGACACAAAAACTGCCGCCAAAATTACAAATTCTTTCTCTCCCAATGTCTCGAGATTCATGTTGTAATCCTTGGGCTCTATGTGAACAAGGTAACATGAGCCTAATTAACGTAGCATCATTTTTAACAACCCCTGTCTACCCCTGTCTGCCTGGTATTAATGTAAGACCTGACCCATGGCCAAACAGGTGACACTACCCCTCCTCTGTACACCTCAATGTATTGATAGAGGGTATCCTTGCAGATATATACTAGCCCAACATTTTAGACTCCATATTGTCAGTGTTGGAGGACTCGAGGTCGGCCTCGTTTCGGGAGCAAAGGCCTCGGCCTCGATGTCCGGCCTCGAAATTTTGTAAACTCGCAGATATATACTAGCCCAACATTTTAGACTCCATATTGTCAGTGTTCGAGGACTCGAGGTCGGCCTCGTTTCGGGAGCAAAGGCCTCGGCCTCAAGGATCCCGGCCTCAAGGATCCCGGCCTCAAGGATCCCGGCCTCAAGGATCCCGGCCTCGGAAATTTTGTCCTCGCAGAATTACTAGCCCAACATTTTAGACTCCATATTGTCAGTGTTGGAGGACTCGAGGTCGGCCTCGTTTCGGGAGCAAAGGCCTCGGCCTCAAGGATCCCGGCCTCGGAATTTGGTTGGTTCTAAGTGTACACTCGACTTTAAGGCACCCCCACAACATACTTTATCTCATCAGACTCGCCCTCCCAGAATGTGTTTCAGAAACTCATACAATGTGCATATTGTTTGCGGTGTTATCAGGACCTCAACCAACGTATATTTCTACGGATAATGAATGATTATGAGGGTAATTGTTCATATCATTTCTAGTTGAAGTGTACCCTCAACAAATGAAATATTATAACTCCAGATAATTAAATGACATTCATTGTCTTTTGAAATAGGGTTTCAGATACATCTAATCATCCCGACATGACAATGGTGACAATGGCCACCAGAATTCATCGTAGAAAAATAGTGTCGATGATAATGATCTTTCAAGAAACAAATGATCCATTGCCTCCACCATGGGTTAATATGATCGAATTTGAGTTCATGCCATGCAGTTCCACCACAAGGCTAGTGTCAAAACAAATGAGAGGCATACATATTCAGTTCTGTGTGGTAGGTTGCTAGTACTACAGTTACACGGGCTATGAATCTTGTCAGGAGCAAGTCCACACGGCTAGCATTCTGTCACTAACTTCGGAACGGTTTGACACGTTGAAAATTAACAAATGTAAATTTTTTCTTATTGGCATTGATGCTGTTTGCAACATATTCTGCAGGGTTCATCCACCAGAAGATGCGCCTTCAGCATCTTTCGGTGGATATGTGAATTCACATTATTATTATTTTTTAAGAAAGTTTTGGCAGTTTTTCCTCCCAAAATTACTGGAACAATATTACTTATGGCAAAACCGTGTTTGTTTTCCGTGCGGTCCATTTTCCATTTGCGATTGTTTCTCAAGATAACGCACCCACCAACCTATAATATATGGCAGTATACATAGGTGGGAGATGACTGTAATGGTATGTAGGAATACAAGCAATGGTGAGGGGTGAAGGAACACTTTGTTTGCTTTTGCGTGGTTCAGACTTACTTGAGTCCTCAGAAGGTTTGGTGCTCTAAGAAAGTGGATGGCATCACAATAATAGAATTAATAAAATGTTTAACAGTTCGGAAAGAAATTAGGGCACAAACGTAACCACCAAAATTGCTGCATTGGTGGGTTTTATGACAACACAATTCCTTGTTATGCAGTGTCCTCTAAGTTGTCTGCAGTGGACACCCTCTCTTCCCAATCGTCTTAAGGTTCCAATTTCTTGATTTACTAAGATAATTCCTCGCCTTCTGCTATCAAAATCTCCCCCACAAGTTGCAGCATCTTGCGTAGATGCAGTTATGTAGGATGGCTTCACTACGAGAGCAGGGGCATGTAGTGTCCTTTGCTCAAAGATGAAAAAAAAACAAAAACTTTTATTGTTCTATTAACTCCAAGAAGGCATTTTTACTGTTTATAAGCAGCCACGTCCACACAGCTTTAGCATTCCCAGATTCCACCCAAAGCTTTTGAAAGCCAATATCCTAAGTCCACAACAGTTGACTACTGTGTTGTGTCTGAAATATACCAAAAACGCCCCACCCCACTAACCGATAACCAATTCTCATACATATGGCCATGGCAGTTGCACATAATCACATGTCTTCTAAATAGCATTTATGGACCCCTCCCCATTTGCCTGTTAGAGATTGTTCATTGATCTAGAAGCATTTTAGTACTTTGTAAGTGGGCAGTACAAGTCCTCTTCTACGAGGTTTATCATGCATGGCAGAATTCAATACAAACAGCATGTTTGCTGTCAGATTCGGTGCCAGGCGTAACGAACTTGATGTAATTTTGATCCGAAGGGGTAGTAAAAAGCTCTTGTATCACACGAAACAACAAACGGCCGCATCCGGATATTGTGTTACTCTAGCATAAGCCAACGTTGCAAACCTGGGATACTAGATGGCCCCCCCAATGACTCTTGATCAGCCTCTGACCTGGCATCATTGGACCCAAAAGATTTCTGAGCCGGGATGTACTCTCTGGCATACTCACGTGAAAGCTGCTGAAGATGTACATGCAAAAAGGAGAGTGTTTGAAGGGGGATTTGAAATGTGCAGACAACCACAGACCTGTAGCGAAAAGCTGTGCTTCAACCTTTCATGCAACTTTCTTACTATCGCAGTGCGAACTGTCCTCTCAGAAGTGCCCTTTCAATTCAATCATTCTCGGAGTGCGAGGATTGTGCAGTTGTAGCAGCGTTGGTCGCGACTGTAGCTGATGTGCATATGACTCTCGAAAGTTACTATTTTTGCGACATGTGCACCTTTTTCATTTTCCCTTTTTTGGGGTAATACTCTCGATGCGCGTCAAAGGTTCTTAGCCTTACCTTGTGCCTCAGCTTTCCTTCTTCTGCTTGAGTAGCTCCTGCCTTCCACTTGGGTATCGTCGGGGTAACTTCCTCCTTGGTTTGGCGTACTGGAGAGAGGAACATAACGCATGCAGTGAGACTACTGACTGGTCTTGTTACAGTTTCCCACACAGCATCATGTCCTCCTCTGTCCATTTCACATCGATATGATGTCAGCAGGTTATTACATACACAAATAATATGACTGATAACATACCAGCAGGTAACCTTTTTCAGCTAACTCTGTAACATGATGGAGATACCACCTGAAAACATTTCTTGGAAGAACTCTGAACTCATCCAAGTTAGCTTGTGGAATTCACAACTCACAGCCAAATCGACTCAATAATTCAACTTTTCTGGACAACTTTTGATCCATTTTTGTACGGCAAAGATCCATTGTTTCCTGCAATTTGGGGTTAACCACATCACAGCATTTTCTACACTTTACTCCGTCTAACTGTCGAAATGCTGAGCTACAAAGGAATATCCGGGCTGTAAAAAATGAGATGCCTAGAAAACTTCTTGGCATTTCTTACAACGACCACATCACTAACGAGGAAGTCGGTAGAACCACAACCCAGCAAATGAGTCACTATGAAACGGCTGAACACCATTAGAGAAAAGAGAACTAAGATGGTATGGGCATGTGATTCATTCAAGCAGGCTTCCAAAGACCATCCTTCAAGGAAAACAGTTCAGGCAAGAGAGCTGGGGCGGGCAGAAGAAGAAATGGGCGGCCAACATTGCTGAATGGACCAACAGAAGCTTCGCTGGAACCTGGGCCCTTGCTCATGAGTGACACACGATGGCGACAGCTGGTGCAAAGTTACCCAATGTAACCCCCATGACTCTGGTGGGTTTCAGGATCAGTAGGCAGAGAGTACACGGTATTTCACTTTTGTGGAGCGTGGTGGCTAATTGGCTAAGGCGTCGAGCTTGTAACCCAGCGGTTGTGGGTTGAGCCGCCACATTGTACTCTCGAGCAAGGTACTTTATCCCGCTTGCTTCACTTCACCCAGGTGTACAAATGGGGACCGTGAGGTACCAGAACACAATTAGCGCTGTTGATTGTAGCTGGCCCGCATATACTATCGGGATTGTCGGAGATGCGTGACTGGTTTCTTCTGATCGGGGTATTGTCTGTAAAGCGCTTTGAGCACTTCGGTGGTAAAGCGCTATACAAGAATTTGAAATTGAACTGACTTACTATTTCATATTACAAAACTAGCCCTGTTGGAGCTATCTTAATACCCTAACAAAATTAGGCATACAAGGACTGAGGTGGAAGACCATGCTTTCCCCTCCTGAAATTTGTCCTGGTTGGTCATCACTCATTTAATGAAACATACCAGAACCGACACCACTTTATACAAAATGACAGGCAGTGTTAATATAATCTACTGAGTGGGGGTACTCCACGATATTGGTGGAGCTTCTTGTTCTTGGTCAAATGACCATGAGCGGCGTCTTCGAAGACTTGATGCAGCTGTTAGCGTGGCTGTCAATATATCGGAGTTGAGGTCATCTTTCGATGTTCTTGGGCTCTTGGTATTGTCGCAGAGGGGTCCTCGTTGCTAGGAGGGGACGATGACGCACGCATAACTCTGAGGCCGCGGCTTGGGCATGGGCTTTCGGCCTCGGTCTTCAAGGCTTGGCCTCTGGTCGGCGATGTCAACCTAAACCAACACCTTGGGGGCGAGACAGGGGAAGATTTGTCCATGGGTGAATGTGGCTCAGTCTCTTTGGAGGGAATGCTGTCTTTTTTGAAGTGGTAGGTAGTTTGTTTTTGGACCTATGGGTTTTATGGGGACTTGCCCCCTGAACAAGGATGAGCTTTCGTTTTGGAAGGCACAGCAGTCGTGTGGCCGGCACTGGAAAGACTTTGTGCCCCACTGGGGACTTCCTGGGGGGCTTGGCAGTGGATGAAAATGGTGACTTCGTTTCGGTCCAAGTTATTCTTTTGCTGTAAGATCAAATGAAACGAGATAAAGAGGATGTTACTCAATGTGGTCCTTGCAAATGTGAATTCAAGAGTGACAAGTGGCCTAACGAAGGGTACACACAGCAAACAAGGGCCAAGACTTGTTAACTGAAACTTCTGATATATATATAAGATATTAATAAGATTTTATGGTATTATAATAAAGAACTACCAGGATAATCCAGAGCAGTTTGACACATTGGCTGTACTGACACGTGTACCTGAACTTGGTGCCGAGCCATTGCAATGATTCATGCATGCGGCATATACCTGACCTCTTCTTAATCTGGCCAGCTGGCAAGGCCAGTAATGAGCATGGGCCACCCATGGCCCCTGGGGTTCTTCTCGTGGATGGCTTCGGTGTGTTCTCGACGCTGGGGAAGGACGACCCCTCGTCTGTTCTTCCTCCTTCCTCCTTGATCCTCCTTGAAGGGTTTTGGGCTCTGCGAAAGACGATGAGATGAGATGAGATGGTGAGTAATGAGTGGCCACCTTGAATAGGCCAGGCGTGGAGATGGATTAGCTCAGTCGTAGAGCCCGACTTAAGATCAATAGATTGCGAGTTGTGAATCCCAGTAAAAAGCCCGAGGGCTTTTCCAGTGCTGTCCTGTCTCTCCGAATGGTCTCACGCTACCACGTGTGGAGTGGGTACCTGCAGGTAACGGAAGCGCCGCTGCGTTGGCTGCCAGGGATGTATAGGTCGTGAGCGAACGTGCTCCTGGGTAGTGCCGGCAGGTTCTCCATCATGTTACCAATGACCAGGGATTAAGTGGCAGTCGTGAGAGGAGGCGCTGCCTTGATAAAAAACTATAAACTCCCAATCTTAATCTTCTCTTAGGTCAGTTCATGGTGAACACCAGCAAAGGACAGACTAATGGCTGATCACCTATAGTGTAACGCTTGTAACTCTCACACCTAACCGCTGCACTTCTCAATACCAAGCCAATCAACTTCACTCTTCACTCCATTTTTTTAATTCAATTTTTTTTCTGGTTACCTGAAATGGGAAACTAATCTTAGGCAATTGCATGTTAGGGGAATGAGATTATTTTTGAAAGAATCCTTGTGCATGTTGTAGTGTGCGTACTGTGTAACTACCCCCTGGCGCTACTCCATGATAATCTCATCATAACATCATTGCCAATTAGACATTAGAAATTTAGTTTGTTGGGCAAACACTCTCATTTAGATGGTAAGTATGGTATACTAGTATCCATGACATTGTTTACCACACAGGCCCCTTTCTTTCTTGTACGCCTATAATTTTGAAAGTAGAAGTATATATAACTTAGTGCTCCAATGAAGGAAATTAAGATTTGCACATATATTAAAAAACATTACAACATATAATATTAAAATATCAAGACAGACTAACCACCCATAACTGAAAAAACCCAGAAAGCCAAAATGCTTAGTTATTCCTTGACTTTCCTGACAACCTTGCCAGACACGGACAATGGGAGATTGTACCAGCTGTATGCCCTCGGTATTACCTTCTACCTGACCCCAAAACAAAGGGGTTCATGTATTCATCCTGGGGAATACACACACCAAGTATGCTCTTCATCCATCAGGTGGGTCGAGTAATCGTGTTCACAACCAAATTGGCCAAATTATTGACTTTTCACAATTTTTCCTATCTCTGAGCCCCAAAATTCACCCACCGACCCTCTACCAAAAACAATATGGTTCCCGTACTCCCCCTCAGAACGCTACACACCAAATGTGAACCCTATCAGACCACCATTCTGGACGTATCCTGTTCACAAGTTTTCCAAGACTTTGACCTCTAGTGCTCTCAGATGACTCTGACCTGACCCCAAAACAATGATTCTGTACTCATCGGGGAACACACATACCGAGTAATGAGCTTATTTATGAGTATTGTGTTTACAAGCCAGCCATTACATACACACATACATACATATACACACTCACGTCATATATTCCTCTACTTTGTCATGATCAACAAGAGCACCAATGGTGCTGGTTCTCAACCCTGTGAGCTCAAACCCAAATAATGCTCATTTCTTTCAATGGAACTTTCCTGCGAATGCTGTTTGATTCTTCAGTTCCTTTGACCTATTCCTCGATGTGGTCAACGATGGTTTGTATTTTCAGCACCTCAGGCTCATAAACACCTGAGTTTATAAAAAAAATAAAAAAATGTTAATAATAAGTTCTTTAAAAGCCTGTGAAATTTCTTTGGGCTCAAATACACGCTTGGCCTTCCGTTACTCGGCCTTCTTATTAGATTGGCATTGTATCCAGAATCTCTTTGAGGCATTCTATGGTAGAACAGGTCACACTTATTTGCATTAGCGCGGTATTAAAGGAAAATAATTAGGATAGGTTGGTTATATTTAGGCAGGCGGCCCAACATCCAGCCGTGTTGGGCCGCAATGTCCATGGATACGATACTGATGGTTCTTGGCTGAAAACGGTTGTTGTCTAAATTTGTAGAAAGCAGTAGGGGAACTCACTAGGCATACAAACCCAAGAAATGTTGGGCCATATGCCCTTGGCATGAGGCCTATTTTCTAGTCCTTAACAGAGGACTGAACACTCCCAATGTAAACAATTCTGTTATGTGGAAGTGTGGGTAACCCACTGACACACAGTCAGCCATTGAGGATTAGGATTAATCTGTACTGATACGGTAGTTTGACTTACCGTTCTCATTTAGCCCAACTGAGCCCAGGCCAGGCTTAACGTAGGCAAAGTAAAAAAGAATGAACATATGATCGTCCCTCCCGCTATTTGGGAAATTGAGACATTCTGCATTATTTTGTAAAATTTCACTTGTTCAGAAAGATGTTTCAAGAGTAAACAAGGCAATACCCCCCGGTCCCGCTGGTTGCACGATCGATGGTTTTTCTATGAGTCACAATGCAAACAATCACAAGGCCATTCCATGGCTTGCTGTTGATTTTTCGAGCAGATGAAATGATTGTATTGTAGTCGTGTTGGTGCGATGGTTACATTCTGTAGCCCTGACGCAGTCGCTTCAATAAAATTAGTCAATGATGAAATGTTTGTTTATAATATGAACGTTCTATGGTGACGTGTGCAAAAAGTCTATCGCAATCGATGACAGCGCATGCCATCTGTAGTTTTGGTAATATTTTTTAATTCTAGTCAGGTTACGACAGAATTGGAGCGACGGACAGTACCGAACAGCTTCAATCGAGATTTGAGGACCATGTCGTCGGAGAGGAAAGACGTTGATATAGAACAACTGCTTAAACAGCTTGTCTAATGTATTTTAAAAGTAAACACCGATAAAATGTAATTTTATTTTAGAGTTAGAACAGTTCCATTTGCAACGAATCGAAGACTGATCATTTCTGATGTTTAGCCGCATTAGAATTAGAAGGTTGGCTCCCATAAATAAACCCCCAATAGAGCGTTGATCAGTCCGAAAATACAGGAAGCTGATTCGCTTAGAAGTCCAATGAGAGCACATTGCAGAGGGGACAAGCTCGCTCCACACCACAGCATTTGACAGGGCCAAGCGGCGACACCACCGCCGCTTTCGTTAAGAATTGTGTTCTCCTAGATGCTTTTGACTGTGTAAGAAGAAACGGTACAGGGACGTAATCCTGCGATTCTTCTCCCATTCATTCAATGAAAAACTGTTGTTCAAACAATAGGCTATTATTTGATGAAAAATAATTGAATTTTAGTGGCTTTGCCTGCAGTCTCACGGCACTAGCGGCATAAACAAGCCAAACACGAACAGCAAAGTTACCACCCAAGTATTAGAGGCCGAACAGGATTGCATTCTCTTTTCACGATTGTCCGTGAAAAGCCAAGGTCCTGAGAATTGTCTACAATCCACTTTTCAACAAGTTCTCCGCCCCCCCAAAATAATACACTCACCAGTTTTTAGTAGACAAATCCAGTCCCTTGCACATCTAGTACATCTCGCTACATTCGATCGATACGTTCGATACATATATTCCAACATTTCACATCGACATCACGTGATCGCAAGTCTGGTGTAGTGTTTAACACTAACGTTTTCGGATCTCGCGCTCGCTCGCGGCCCGGGTTGATTCCGTCGTGTTGCGCTGTTCCGTTATTTTTTTCCGTTTTTTAGGGACATCTAGTGAATGTGGTTTGGTGTTTATTTAATACGTGTTCATAACTTATTTTAAACCAGTTTGAATTTGGGATCATGGTCGCCTCAACTACCCAATATTTTTTCGGAGGGCAGGTGTTAGCTTTGTCATGGCCTTTTAGGCGGCGGCAGCTACAGCTTGTTCAACATTTTGGCCGCATTTTGCTTCGGCCAAAATCATAGTCCCCCCCATGACCAATTCACATCAGCCACTTTGTGTACAGCAGAATAAAATCTCTTTCAGAGCACAAAAACATATCTGGGAACAAATAACAAAGCAACACAATTCTGAAACGGAGTGGGTGTTCGATGTGCTTTAACACTATCTTTTCGACGGTCTTTTATAGAGGCAAAAATGTTCTCCTACCAAGAACCGCCAAAATATGGATAACATCGGATTGACACGAACTTGGTGCACATGTCCACACCCATTCAATCTCAGATGATTCGAAAGTGGCATACTGCATGTCCTTCTCCCTCTATTTGGGAGTTTCACGCGAAATCTTAATTACGTTTTGTTCGTTGTAGACGAATCTTGGTGGTTAGGGGTAACATTCATCCCGAACAACATGGAGGGTCATTTCAGGGTCATTCGGATGTCAAATTTGTTATAATTTCATGCAGTTTTTCAAACTTCGTCAGACTGGGAACGAACCTTGGTGGGTGGGGTCAACATTGGTCCCGAAAATTGTCATGTCAAGGTCATCAGAGGTCAATTTGCATGATTTAATGCATTTTTCAACTTTGGGTCGGATTCGAACGAAACTTGGTGGATTAAACAACATTTGTTCCTAATCAAGTGAGGTCATTTCAAGGTCATCCAGGGTCAAACTTTTTGATTTTCAATGAGGGGAACGGGATTGTCAATCTCATTTGATATGGACAGGGTATCAATGACCCAAGGCTGGGGGATATAATTACCCTCAGTCACTCGCTCAAAGAAAAATACCCGCCAACCAATGAAAAGTAGCACCTATCCATGCCATCATTTTATCGGGTATGATGGCCTGGCATTCTGGTTGTTTTAGCATTCAACAGAAACAGCTTAATAACCAGTAAACAATTTCAAATTATAGGAATTGGCTGACCATGTCTACCGAAGCGTATAGGGTTCTGTGGAATTATGATTGAAATTGTCTGACTTCTGCAATAAGACACAATATCAACTTCATGGTGACCATTTTTCATTTCAAAATATATCTCAGGACCAATGGTGGACCACAATCTACACATTTATGGGAATCTAACCAACTTGAACTTGCATGAAATGAAGCAAATTTACACACATGAATACACCCAGGGACTCGCAGTCGTGATAAAAAAAAATTGGGACTAAAGGTAGACCACACGCATTCACAAGCTTCATAAATCCACAAACTTTGGAAATTTGGAATGAACTATGCAAAATAGACTAAATGGATACTTCCAGTTCTCATTTAAGAATGTTGGAAAGGATAAGTCATACCTCACAATGTTTCATAGGATTCGGGCAAACTTTAGCATTGACCCAAATTAGAACTGAGGTAAACCATACAGACCAGGTTCAGTAAAATCCAATCACTTCATGATTTTGCAAAATTACGAAAATTAGACAATTGAATGATCCATCACAGACCCTGTGAATCTCTGTTAAATGATGTGGGGGAATGGATGTATTTTAGACCATATCACTGCAAGTTTCAGGAAAATCTTTTTTACACAACCTCAAGTGGAATTTCACATAAAATTATGCAAATTAGACAACTTTTAATTAGCATAGTTTACGCTTGTATAATCTAATCAGTTCAGACCTCATATCCTTCACCACCAAACTAAGTCACAGTCAGCAGTTACGGGTTCACCTGTATATTGCAACGAGCTTAAACAATGAATTACTATCAAATAGGCCAATTACCCTCATTTATAGCGAGTTTTGCCCGCCCAAAATCTAGTCAGAGCGTGTTCACTCAACCTGATACACATAAAAGATTTCGTCAAAATTGGCCTCACCGTTCATGAGAACTCGAGCTAAAATAGAAAGTTTGTCAGTTCAGGCGAAACGAAAACGGAATGATTTGCATACTTGGAAGTACACCCCATGTGTACTTGGATCCTATGTATTAGATTAGTGTTACACAGGGTGTCAGGCATGGGGCCTAGGAGTTGAGTCAGATTCCAATTGCAGATGTTATCCACAAATCTTGTTGATAACAAACATCTAAACCTCCCGTAACCTTTAACCCCACTCCTTAATCCCTGACCCCACCCTTAACACCAATCTCAACAGCCTCCTCTTGCCCAGTTTGTCTCCCTGACTCTCTAATGGAGTGCATGGCGAATTCTGCTACACAAGTTCACTGTAAAAGTGGGTACATGCCCACCGGGATAATGCTTACCGCATGCCATACCATTCCTGATTCCATCCCATAGCTACGTGACTGTCGCCGAAAGGGGTAAAATACTTCAACGACAACATTTTTTGGGCCATAGACCATAGTGAATGTTCGTCCATGCAAAATTGTATTTTGTGTGAATAAAAAGGAAAAAAATGGTTAATTCCAATGGCTCTATTAATCCCACAAGGTTAGACAGCCAATATGCCTAGGCCTAAGCTACTTGTTATGATTTTGTACAGGGACCACAATTAGCCTAGATCAGAAAAAGTGATATCTGAGACACCTTGACCAAAATAACATGATTCCGTCTTTTGTGAAATGTGTTTGTATCAACCCATCTACATGCATGTTTCATTATTGTGAGTTCAATGTTTTCAAGATTGAGATTTTAACGTTATTTTACAGTGAATTTGGTCCCATTTCACATGGATAACATAGAATGTGTACATGCACCAGTTTTGCAGAATCATGGACTCATGTCCATTGTAAACAAAAAATAGTGTCTTCTCTCTTTCCTGCAGTGTAACGATTTCTGACACACAATTATATGAGTTAGCAAAGATTGTGCAAAAAATATCGAGCGTTCCGATACTCACCCCCGATACTCACCCTCTCCAAACCATGGGGCCGGCTCGTAGTGTTGGACTACGTATCGATAGAACTAGTATTAATGCTGTGCTAGCAGTTATAGAGCCTAGGGCACCAGTATGGGTATAGTGGTCAACGCACGAGCCCCAGGTTGCTTCAAACCTTCGCTGCGAAGTATGCCTCTAAAAACCTGATTTAAAGGTCTATTGATCGCGATCTTACATAAAACTTTCAATTTCCATTTTCTAAAATTATCCTTCATTAGTGCAGTCCAAATCTACTCTTACTATAGAAGGCATATTACTAATGGAATAGCCTTCTCGGGTGGCTACGCGAATCGCTCGGTCCGTCCATGGAATTGGCTTTCTGGTTGAGGTCCATGTCGACAATGAGATCTACAGTAACAACTAGGTGCGAGGTCGTCTCCGAGTGCATTATGGAAGAGATGAAAGGATCATTGTGGAAATATCAAAATGTCAACTTTTCCTAAAATGAACCTTAACTACCTAAGATAACAGGCATGGACTTTGTGAACATGCCATGGAGAGTCAATTTTCGAGAAACATTAGAATGTAATTTGAGAACAATCCAATCCTTTTCATAGGAGAAAATGCATTTTGGTAGATTTCAACAAAGTAGTCCACTCTAATGACCCTTGAATTTGACCTTCACAAGGTCAAAGTTGTCCCAGGGGTCAATGAACATTGTTCCAAGTTCATGTCCCGATCCATCAAGTAGGACCGTTAAGGGGCATATAATCGTCTTTTCACCAGATGTTACTGTTTTAACTCCAATGGCATTATATAGGCACCATCAAAAATTTGTGTACAATCTGAAAGGAGCACTTCTAAAGGAACATTATGATTGAGTTTCAAGACAATCTAATGCTTTTTGTAGGAGAAGATACATTTTGTAATTTTGAACAAAATTGCCAATGGTGATGCTTTAATGACCTTTGACCTCGACCTTCACAAGGTTAGACATGTTCCATGAGGTCAATGACCATTACGTCCAAGTTTGATCAACATCAAGCAAAGATTGATCAATTGGCAGCCAAAAAGACAATTGTTCAGGGAGCCCAAGATTCAATTGTGGACACCACAGGAAGTAGTAGATAGATAGATAGAATGACTGTCGGATCACATAGCTCAACCAGCATAGCTGGTTTGAGCTAAAAATGAACTCTGAGATCCTTTTCGGAAATTCACTTGATTACTTTCCACCTGAATACTGCCATTTTTACTTATTGAAATGGAATTATTGGTCATAATTTTGTATATTTATATCCCCGCGACACTGGAAGTGTCCGGGGATTTTATGTTTTGGGATGTGTAGCCGCTGCCGTCCCAGGCTCCGCCGCCGCCGGAAACTTTAGGCATTAGCGCAATAACTCTTTAACACCTCATCCGATTGATCTTAAAACGGTACACATGTCCGCCCTAGTAAATCTATGATGAGTTCGAAAGTGAGGCATCACTGCAAGGCTGGGGGCTGCTAATTTGCATAATTTAACGCGAAATTTTCAAGTTAGTCGGATTTGAACGAATGGGGGTAGGGACTATAGTTGATCCCGACAAAATGTGCGGCCATTTCAAGTCACGTGAGGTCACATTTTGCGGAATTTACGAGATTATAACAAAACTTGTGATGAGTTTTCTGACGAAAATTAGGGTCTTTATGGGGGTGTTGATAATTATTGCTCCAAGCGGGCTACATGTGGGTGGTTCACGCCGCCTACACATATCTAGGTTCATTTGGATACCATCTACAGTTCCTGCACACAGTTTTCATAATTACATAATTTGGATTGACTTTGAGAGAAAAACTAAAGTCATATTCACATGACCATTGTTTTTGCGTACAGCAATTAGACCCCTGCTCACAAGTTGATTCTCCACTGCTGGCTCCACTATTAATTCAATGTGACAGTGGTGGAGGGGGGGGGAGGGTTTTCTCAAATCGAATGGGAGGCCGGTTCCCTTACACACAGTCACCCCGTCATCGATAGTGACCAACTGTCAACACACCAGTGGCTATCTTAAGACATTGAGGTACAAAGTCCCGTCTGACCTCTGTCCATGGTTTGGTTTGTCGGGTAGGCGTCCCAGGTCTGTTTTGTTTAAAAGTTTGAGACACGAGATACACCGATCCAAATACTGTTGAACACATAAGGGTCCAAAACAAAAAAATCGATACATCAATTTGAAGTTGATTGCCAACAATCATCCAATCTGTCTGTTGAAAATTGAAATGAAGTACATTACCACCTCTATAATTGTTTCTGTGAGCTATTTGGGCTGCCTTTTTCAACCAGGGCACAACATGCAACTTTCTACTGTTTCTAACCGCAGATCTCTCTTATGAAAAGCACTTGAGGGTATCAAACGTATAGCATGATCTGACAAGGAATCCAGTGGTATCCAGTGGTCGGTAGGGCCAAACCCCTGCATGGGAACTCTCCCTCCCGCAATTGAAAGCCACAACAAAGACTTACACTTACTGTTGAATCTGTAATACTGAACTGGCTTAGATCCTGCCCTTCTTCGACATACCAGGAAGACCTGGGGGGCTTCCTCATCTGGCAAGGGCGCCTGTTTTCCCCAGTCGCGCTCTGGAATTTTGATAGTGGCGTGTCAGTTCGGTCCACCTGTGGGGGAAAATTTGAAATGAATGTGATGAATGAAATAGGTAATAGGGTTGCGCGGTTATACCGGTCTTGTATTAGTACCGCGTAATCGCAGCCACCCGCTATTGCAGTTCAGACGGTCAAATGCAAAGCTACTATTCCTAGTGATGGCTAACATTTACTGGTATTGGTAGGGGATAACCCAAAGTGCTACGGTAAATTACCAAAATCCAGTGCTGTCATACTTGGATTATTTGCCTATCTCAGCCGCCGATTACATCAAACTTTAGACCATGCCTTGCATCAGTTTTCTCGGCTAAATTGATCACTATTACGTTAGGACTCACTGGTTGTTAAATGGCACAAGAGACCTGTTAGTATATTTGCCTGTGTACACAGTGGTAAGCATTGTGCTGTGGCAGAAAAATGCATGTATTTCTGCCTGCATATGTACCTGCATGACAGTGGTCACAATAATCGGTCACATGCATGTGCTGTTTGCATATACGTACGTGTCATTGCATTGTGTGCCTATTAAACCTGAAAGGAGTGACGTGGCGATCATGCATTCAGAAACAACTGCATAAATACTTTTCAACTAATCGATACAATTCAATACACATAACAATTTTCTGTGGCAATCTTATTACATCAAAGGGATGTATAGAAGAAGGACATGTGAAAATAGATGTCTCTTACAGTGAGCTGCAAGTACAGTTGGTTATAACGATAACTAGAGTATTTTAGCCAAGTGCGAATAGCGGTACCCGGGTACCAGCACCGTTGATCCGTGCTAGGGCATCGGTCGTACCGGCTCCAAAAAAAGTTGGTACAGCGCTACTCCCAATGCCCTCCCGTTGACTCAAAGCGACCTCCAATTTAGCCAGGACTAAATACAATCACATCCACAAAGGTGTTTGAATCTGACAAAGCCATAAAAATTGTACAAAAAAAGAGCCAGGGGCACTGTGGTTATTGCCTATGCTATTCGGGAGGTTGACTGTGGATCAAAGAGGGGGGGGGGGGGGGGGGGGGAAAAAAAATAAACCCAAATAGCGTATGTACACGTCCACAAGCATAATGTGCGATTAGGCTTTGCGTCCTCTTCGCTGATCGCATACTTTTTTCCCAGGATGTTTGTGGGTAATTAAGGTGTGCAGCCCAATCAGTTTTGCACACTGTACGTTCACGTCAAACTGCTATTGTTCTCTCAGATGGAACCTTTGACACAATATCATTTATCATCTCATTAAACTGTAACCGGCCATTGCAGGAAGGCGCACACCTCACTATGTATCGAAACACCCAGCATTCCAAAGGACAAAATTATATGAATTCCCATGATGACATTTCAAAATTCCAGGATGAAAATGCTTACTTATTGCCTTCCATCCAGACAGCTCTGGAAGTCCCCTCTTGCCATCCATTCTCCCACGTCTGTCCTTGGCCAAGAATATTCGCATGATGTTTCCAGGCTTTGGAGCATTTTGCCCCCAAATTTCATGACTTTTCCAATATTTAAAGCACCTTTTTCAAATTTAATGACTTTTCCAGGTTTTCCAGGTAAATCTAACGGTTTGTCTAATTGACCTCACCTACTCATGAATATTGTTTAAATCAGCACCAAAAACCACAGGGACCATCTACTCCTTATCCACCACCCCAGTATGGGAGTATTGTGAGTGCTCACAAAGATTTTCAACAGCAAAACCTAACTTTCAAGCCACTCCACCTATGAATATTAATGAGGACCAACATTACACAATACCATAGTATTCATATTAGCTCTCCTCATTGATTTCACAAAACAAGTTTGAACAAGCAATCGGTCCTATGGTCGTCAAGATATTAGCATTTAATGATTTTGCTTCAAGCCCTTGCCCCACTGTCATTATTATTAATGGAATAGCAAAGCACCAAGATCCTTTATTGGTGAGTGCAGGATAATACAACAGGCTTTTTGTCTTGTCCGTCAACTTATTGTGTTCACAAAAAAATTAGGAGGCGACACTAATTTAGCCCCCACCCCTAGAATATCAAGAGAACAACAATATAATAACCGTAGTATTCTGAGTACTCTTCACTGATTCACCATTTGACTACTATTTCAGACCTATGGTTGTCGGATATTCACTCTTATGCCTATTAAACCAAAAGCAACAATCCTATAGTGATGTTCCATCCAGATTTTCCTAAGTGTCTCTTTCCACATAGTCTGAGGTGCAGGTACACTACTTAACCAGATGTTGGTCTAGAATATTTTCTCACTAGATAAATTTGAACTGTAGTCATAACGCGCCTTGTGCAACTGGGCGGAAGGTAATCCCAATACTGGCACTCTCTACTCTTCCCCACACCCAACCACAATAAATGCCTCATGCACAGAACTCCCTCAATTTTCCTGATATTCTAGAAGCGGTCTCTTACAGGGATGCGATATAAGCAGGAAGGGTTATTAGTCAAGTGTGGGCTTTATACAGTATATTGGGTTGTCCATTTTTGAATCATACATAACAAATAATATTCAAGGGAATAGGTTCAGATATTTTTCCATTGCATTTGTGAGAAATCCTGATGTTGCTATTTCTGAACGATTAATGAATTTCCCTTTCCGCACAGTATTTGATTGAATATATTCGAGATATTCCTGAGAATCTAGCCCTCATTTAATCCTGGGGCCTACATTTGATTGACTAATATTGCACAAAGAACCCATTTCATTAACTGAATTGTTCCAAGTTAAATTTTATTGTTTAAACCCACACAGGCTACCCACCGTCCAAGAAATTTGAAGAATGCTGGTACGGTGGTGCCTGTGACGTGACGTAGTGTCCAGCTAAAGAGGTGGTCTAATCCAAGAACACATTTTGGGTAGGTATCATTGAATCTACACAATCCCAACTTCAGAAAACAGATCTCGAGCACTTGAGCCTGTAAATAGTCTACACTGGGCTCTCTGGTGTAAAGAGGTTTGTCTTGAATAGGACTGGGGGGGGGGGGGGGCTGTAACTGACATTTTTGCCCGCTGTAAAAAAACATTCAATTGGGCACAGATGCCAGGATTTGAAAGTTCGAGCACAATCCTGAAGACAATGACACTCCGTGACCGAAGAAATGAGAGTTTCGGGACTGAAAATGCATAAGAGTCCTGATACAATTAATGATAGTTATTGTCTATATTTAATCTTAGCCTTCAGAGCAATTTCACATGAGATGATTTCAGTCTCCTCAAGATAGTAACTGATATCGAGGCCCTATGTTCTGAGTGTTTGTCATTATCATTTGATGCCTAATCACCAGACATGTCAAATGCTTGTGATCACTGCTTCGGATTTATAGTGCTCATAATGCAACTATGTTGGTTAATAATTTCAAAAAAATACATGTGTAAGATTTAATATTTATTGAAATAATATGAGCAGCATATTGCGCAAATTGCAAAATTATAAAATGATGTAAATGAAGCTTCCAGGCAATTACTGTAACCACTCAACTTTTGCGAATATGAATGGTGATAGAGCAACCATTTTATTGGTGGAAGGGGATGAGGGGCTGGGTAACATTTTCTGGGTGCACCTGCAAGCTTCGGATCTCACCCTGAGTGGGGTGTCCATACAATGCTAACCTAATTAAGGCTCACTAATATATTTTTGTTCCTTTAGGGTGGGAGCCATAATTTCACCACTTTCTGTTGTTGCCTCTCACGTTAGGCCTAATCCATTAACGCAGAAGCAGGGAGAAACCAGGGTCCTGCCTGGTAACAGATGAGATTAATACAGGTAACCCACTGTCCATATGCCAAGGAGAATGGAGCGGCCTAACTTATAGCGGAGATGTTCCCAGTGTCGCAACAGGTGTTTGCCTGTCATAGCAAGGGCGGTTTTTAAACAAGAAAAATTTTGCGAAAACTAAAACAAAGTGGGAATATAGCTCAACTGAACTTCTGCTCCAAGCATTCAACGAAACTTTTGCTACAAAAAAAAGGAACAATTGCTAGATCCATGTCTGTACTCACTGGTATACTGTGCTGTGGAGTCAGTGGAATGAAAATAGTCATATATCGTGGATCAAACACGGATAGGAAATGATATCCCTTTCGAGAATCAGTATAGTAGCATTATCATGAGTCAATCAGTATCTGAGTCGATCAGTTCATATAAAGTAGATATTGTTCGGACACACAATTTGATCAATGTACACAGTGTATCAAGAATCGAAAAACTGAGCCGCATGTTTGAATTTACTGTTTTCTCTCTACTTAGAAGGCCAATTTATGTTTTTTTCCACAACTTTGGGATTAGTTTGGATGACACATTTTGTTCAAATCGCCACTAAATAAGAGATACTAATTATTTCCTGATTTTTCTCCTCAATTCCCATGGCAAAAGAAAATATTGCATTAGCCATACTTCAATGTTTCCACATTTTGTTCGTGTTTAGCAGCGAACTGCACAGTGGTTGACTCAAAATAATTCACATGTTGCTGAGCTGTGAAATTGTGACGGACTTTTACTTTTCATTCTCATTAGTGTATTTATATCCATGGAGACGATGCAAACTATGGCATCTGAGAGAATCTGTTCCAGTGAAAGATCCTGCGAATTCCGTGTATTTTGAATGGTTCAGTATAACAAATAGGAAAAGTAGCTGTCAGGTGGCCAACTAATGATGACTTCATTATATTGTATATAGTCATGAATTTCATGACAAGAAAACATAATAGAGGCTGAAGGTTCCATTATAATTCATGCTTGAATAAAACTGACAGAAATATCAGAGAACAAAGGTAACTGACGATGGTCCAACCAACAAATACCAATCGTGTCAATTACGCAACAGAGACGCAGGTTAATAAGTCAATTAAATGTCAAGAGTGTAGGACAAGAGCTCATATCAGAAGTTGTAGGTTCCAAAAACACTACGGGATAGAAATTACAAAAGGAGTTAAACTTAGAGCTGATTTTAGCTGTGATTTCCACTCAAAGATACCTCCCTGCACTATGATCAATTTATGAACGCAGCGACATCAGGGTCCACGATAAGTGGGGGCCCAGTGGCTATTAGCTCCCTGAAATGCATCAATCACCCTTGATCCCACTGATATTATATGGACTAGATGCAAACAGCCCCCGAGTTCTTCAGTTTGATCACACTGAAGTAACAGATGCAGTGTGCACTATGTCAATGTTATGAGAGCAGACTAACACTGCAGTGTATGTAATACTGCATGTGGGCCAGGTTTATATAGGCTCTGGGGTTACTTAAATAATCCAATGCCCCCGGATTCCTATCAAAGTAACCCCTGGCCTCATACCAGAATCCATGAACCAGGGGCTAATTCTTTTGAAGAGTAACCCCTGGTTGGGGTCCCTCTATGACCCCTGAATAACATTGTGAGTTGCTTCAGTGCATTGAATGACAATGCCCTATTATAAAGTGAACCTGCATTTTTTACAAAAGTGCAAATCTGAAACACAGTTTTGTCAAATTTTAGGTGTCGATGATTGATCCAACGACCGGAATGAAGCCATGATCAATGGAATGAGAGCGTTCTTTGATTTTTATTGTAGACATCTTTCTGCTCCTGTAATTTTGCTGGTACAAATGAGCCATAGACATGTGCATATCATTTCAAAGATGCTAGTTGCACAAATTAATTTCGTAATAACTTACATTTGCACAGTGTGTTGCCATTAGAATCAATATAATAGTGTCCTCCAAGTTCCTATACAGTTAAACTCCACTCTGGTTACCCTACCTATCATATAATTACAGTAGAGGCAAAATGAGACTAAAAGACACTGTAACTAACATATGTTGCGGCACCTTGAGTTTACAGTCACAGAGTCACCACTCAGGGACACTGCTTGCAGAGTTGCAGTCACAACTTGTCAACTCTAATGAACTTGAATGACCTTCAATAACCCCAACTGATCTTGAAATACTGAGGCCAAACTTCAAAGGTTGACACACCACTTAATTTAAAAAAAAATCTGGCAACATTTACAAATTTGCATAAGCACATTGAATGACCTTACTATATATATGATACCATACAATGTATCATCAAAGTCAAGCTAAAAGTAGGAAGGAAGGTCCTAGAAGTTTCCATTAACATGATATGGTCTATTTCACATAGACAGCACAAAAAAAACAATACCCATAAAAATCTGATATTTTTTGTTTACTGTACCTCTAAGTCATCAAAGTCGGATGTGGCCTTCTCTTCTTTCTGCTCGGCAGAATCGGTGCTGTCTTCCCCGGCTCCTTTCTCCTCCTTTTCATCCTGATTATCGCCAGCAGATCTGTCACCTGCGCTTTCCTCCTTCCTGTCTCCGGTCCTCTCCTGAAATGAGGACCATAATAGGCCCATGTCTGTAAATCGCTGGCTGAATTATAGGCACTGTGCATCGAACCATTGGCTCAATAATTCCAGCATCACTGCCAACCTCCCCGGGTTTGAAATGGTATCTAGTTTTGTCTCTTTGAATTCAATGCAACTGGGTTATGGTGGTTGTTGTTGTTGAAATATTGTTGAATCACAAGAAAACTAGTCGGTCATTTTACTCATTTATCTGCAGAACAGATAGTCTACACACATTGCAAAACACTTGGCAGAAATATCAGGGTGGTATGCCATGGGAGCTAAATCACAAGTTTCCTTTCCTTGCATATGCGTCCGTCTGGTGACAATGTTTTGGAGCTAAAGCGGTATTGACAAGACAGGTAAAGATATAAATCAGTGAATGATATAACTGAACAGTACATGTCACAGACAATGCACAACCAGGACAGCGCTGGAGACAAGGCCGGATAACTCAAGGGTCACCACAGCAAAACGTGGTGCAACGAAAAATAGTTCAACAGAGAAATGGATGAATATAACTGACAAATAAAGACTGAAATGTACAATAGCCCTTGATGACTTGAACAGTCCAGAATTATGGAAGTAGATTCCTAATCCTCAGAAGACTCAAGATACCGTAGCAAGTCTCGTTAAAATGTATTTTCCATTCGAGATGAAACGTTATCAAGAAATGGCTACACGCCAATATCTACGCTGGATGATTCTGTACTCACGGGACAAAAAGAAAAGAATCCTGGAGAAACTTCAACAAAAAGATTACATGAATGAGAAGATGATGACACCGCACACTATTTAAATGGAGTCACATGCTCATCACTGCTGATATCAGCCTGTACTTCTTCACCCCAGAACCTCCCACATACAAATATATGTATGCAGAAATGTATAACCACATGATGATCACTGGCAAAAAACAAAGCTTACCAACTTCCACTTTTGGTTTTATGTCTGCTTCTAGCCACCAAGGCAAGCAATTAGACATTGCTGAAGTATTTCAGTACAGAGCTGCTGTATTTCTTACATCCAGGATCACTCCACTCAAATACAAAAAAAAAAACAGAAAATAATTGACATAAACTAGAATTTCAAGGGTTAACCTCGTGAGCGCTTACAGAGTAAATGACGCCCTTTGACGAGAGTGACCCAGTTTAATTAACTTCATGTATGTTCTTTCCTCCCCTTTTTGGTTACTAGGTAAAACATACAAGAATGAAGCTGCTGTATGTCTTGAGTCCCGGGTCACTCCACTGGAATGGAAAAACAGTAACTATTTGCTTTAAACTAGCACTGCTGAAAAGGGGACATATCAAAACCCCACACCCAAAATTTGGACGGTTCTAGCAATGTTGCTTTGTTGAGATGCTTTACTTACTCTTGATAATTTTGAGAAATCCATGACATCACGGGAGGGGAGGGGGGGGGGGGGGAATGATGCAAACGCTGCCCATAGACCCTACACAGTAAATGCTGCATTTTTGCGCCATGAGGACACAAAGATGAAAAGAGTATTCACTTAGAAATAACAATTTTCTAGGTTCTTATTCGAATCCCATCTATAGTTTGTTTGGTACAAGATTTTTCAAAAAGTACATATTCTACATTGATCTTGCGGTTCCCCCCCCCCCCCCCAGTGATGTAACAGGGCAAATTTTTCATAGCTGAGGTGCCTTATCGGTACCTCGAATCGGCTGAAATCTGGTGTGGAGCTTCCGCTGCCATAGTGTGACCAATAGAAAAGTACCAAAGTCCTGTCATAAGTACATGACCATTGGCCTTTAACTGTAGTGAGCTTATAATGAGCACAGCTGGTTTCACTCCAAGGGATCACAACCAATATGAGTTGCTACCAGGCTGTGCAATATCAAAGAATCACCCAAGACCTTGAGGAGGGTTGAAGAAGAACCCACTACTAGCATCATCACTTTACTTTGCATGCATGCTTAAATTTCCATGGTCCATCGCCTGGAATATTTCATCATTTCTCTAGTCTCCTCGGAACTGGCACTAACAGAATTCGGGTGCATTTTTCTTTCGAGCGTAATACAAGTTAAACACATAAACACATAATTATATTTCCTTGTATTTCAAAAAATTACACCACTCACTTGTCTTCTGCCACCACATCGACTTCCATTGCTTTTACCCCGTCGGTGAGCGTGGTTCTTTGTCTGCAGCAGCCCCTCTCTCTACCTTATTAACATGGTCACCCTCACTCGGCCCTCCCTCTTTACCCATTTTCGTTTTGTCAGTGCTTCCCTCAGTGATTAGCCCCTCTTCACCTTTGAGTCCTTCGACTGTCCTCAAGTTCTCCTCTCCCCCAGTTCCCCTGAACCAGCAACAGCCTCTTCCTCCCCACTGCTCTTGTCCTTTTGTCCGTCCTGGCTTTCCTTGACAAGTTTCTCTATCATTTCTGAATCGACCCTATCTCAAGTCCTCAGTGTTTCCATTTTCATCCATAGGTGACAAAGGTCGGTCTTCATCTGTGTCCATGCTCAGACCCTCCACGTCCCCCTCTGGCACATCCACACCCCCCTCTCCAGCCTCACTCTCTACCCTCTTGTCCGAACACCTCCCCCTTTCTCTAGACTGATATCCTCTCCATCAGAGAAGCACCTCTCGATGGTCAAGACACTGTCCTCTTTTTTTGTTAGGTCTCCCGAGTACTCTTCCAACTCCTCATCTGAATCTCCCCCACTGTCTTTTGCCGCTTGCAGAGCCTCTTTTTTCGACAGCCTTTATAGCGAGGCGTCCTTTGCTGTGTCCCCCTCTACTCTTCCGAGCTCTCTGGGTTGAGCAGCTCGGATACGCCTAGTGGATCCTTGTCCGAGTCCAGTGGGGTTGTACGAATTGTGCTCCGGAACAGCTCCTGCATTGACAGAAATGAGATAATAATAATAATAATACACACTTATATAGTGCCTTACAATAAACACTATACCTCAAAGCACTTTACCGAACCCAACGAATGAAAACAAATTAGTTAAAATACTCATGAAAAAGAAATGTTTCAAGTGAGCTAAATGACCTATACTTGTCGAGCTTACGGAGTGACTGGGGCGAGGAGTTCCACAGTCTTGGAGCAGCAATTGAAAATGCCCTGTCCTTATAATAGGCCTGTCTCCATAATCGGTTGATGCAAAGAACTATGAATTTCAGAGCGAAGGGACCTGCGCCGATTGTCATGCAACAGATTCCCTTTAAACGAGCATCTGGGGAGAAAGAGGACATATCGAAACCCCACAATCTGAATTTGGAGGTTGCCCGATCAAACTACGGGGACGGGAGGGGGGGGGGGGGAAACGATGCACAAGCCGCCAATAAAACGCTGCTAGCCTACTGCCTTCCAACAAAATAAATAGGGCCTGCCCCATGACCTGCACCAATTAACTCATCTCAGACTGGAAAAAAAAGACACTTCTAAAGGTGTCATATTAGCTGAAATTTCTTCTTATGGATTATTAAAGTTTTACTTACTTACCCACTTAGATCAATGGCCGAGTACTAGAAGTATGAACATAAAAGATGGTAATGTAGCTTCAGTCACTGAAAAAAAACCCACAAGGTGTCTGAAGAGCAGCTACTACTACTTAAAATTTATTGTGTTCTTTGTGAAGAGTGAAGCTTTCAGGTGCATATTAAACTGATTCAGTTTGAACTGCTACTGTTATCACAAATCCTCTATGGTATACATACAGTAGTCAGTACATGTGAATAAAATTTCAGTTACCGTGCAGCTAGCCACCCAAGAACCGGCAAATGGTTCGGAGATGAACTGATCCCGTACACACCACGCGGGCAGTTGATGTATTAACATGGAAGGTAACTCTAACAAATGCATACAGACACAGATGTAGCTGATCAGTACAGGTAGCTTGCCGACGTTATAATTAGAGCTCTCCAGTGGCTTAGCTTGCTCTGTTGGCCAAAGTCCAGTCTGGAAATATATGGCGGTGTAACCTTGTACTGAAATTTCACGGAAATGTTTATCTGTGACAGTTCTGGCGAATAAAATTTATCCTCCAGGTATTAATTAATGGTCCCCATATAACTTGAGCCTGTTGCCAGGTGAAACAGATCCGTAAGTTTTCTGTTATCGCTATTGTTCTGTATCTCCATGAGACAAAACGGAAAGGTGAATTCCCCACTTCAGCTTATTTACACTAAGGTACAATCAGCCTCCACAATGGGCCTACTAAAGTGACCATGCATTGACCCAACTTGTTATATGGTCCAAACCTTGTACATGACCCCAACCCCATGACATGACAGACATGAGAATCATCAGGACTGGGCTGTGTCTTTATGGCCCTGATTTAGTTCTGTAGAAATGGCAAATGTTGATTGCAACGAATCAGACATTCACACTGTCATCCCGGTGCCTACTTTCCCGACTTTGAAGGCCAAGGGTCATGTGAAGATCAAGTGACTAGATTTTGGTACTTACTTTTATCATTCATTATGTACAACAAATGAGCCAAACATTCTACCAATAATTCAGCCGATTCGAGAGTGAGCTTAAGGCGCAATCAGGTTATTGCCAAAATTGCTTGTGACATTACAGGGGAACCACGTCCACAGGATGCCCTATAATACAAAGTCAATGGTGAAACATTCACTGTTTGGAAAACCTATAATAAACAAACTGTAGATAGGATTAAATCAACTAGGGCACCAAGGTGCTGTAGCTCAAAAAAAACGCACAAATGTACCAAGACAAATGTACAATCATGTGATACATGTTCAAGATTCATGCAGGCCAAGAAGGCAGGTTGAAACAATTTTCATCGACTTTCAACCATGTACTTCATATAGCCCAAAGTGTCTTAGCAGTCACTAAATATTCCACATAATGGGCTTGCAGGGGCCCACAGTGGACCACTGGGCCTGGGTCCAATCCATGGGCAACCTGAAGGACAGTTATTTAGACCATCACTATGACGGAACATCAGCACTGTGCAAAGATATTGTAGGACATACAAGATTTTGCAGTTTCCATATAATGGGGCCCCAGGGTTCCAAATTCCCAAACCCATCCCAAGGCGCGTAGTCGACCCAAGAGGACCGTTACATTGTAATGTGAAGAAATTGAAAGCTGTGGGAGGAGAAGCATTTCACGTACCATTTGGAAATTTAGAAAGGGCCCACAGGCAAATGGGGCCTGACCGGACATTCTGAAAAGCCCAGAAGGTATGGCTGATAGACTATCATTATGATCGAATGTCAGCACGTGTGCAAAGAAATTCGTAAGGAAGAAGCATTTTGCGTCATTCCACATGATGGGCCCAGGGGCACACAATGGCCCTTGACCAAATTCCTGGGGCTCCACGAAGATATGGCAATTGGACCACCATAAGAATGAACATGAGCCACTCTGCAATTAAAATTTGTTAGGAGATACAAGATTTTGCAGTATTTCATATGAGGAGCCAAGGGCCCACACAGTGCCTTGAGCCCAAAATTCCAAACACCCCTAATGGCCCAACCCATTGACCTACATGTAACTTTGAGAACATCAATTGAATCCTGTCGCGAGAGATGCTGTTCGTACTATTGTGTGAATTTCATGAATGGACCCTCAGGCCTAAGTGGGCTTGGACCAAAATTCATGAACACCCCGAGGTAGCTGTTAGACATCATTATGACCGAACATCAGCACCAAAATTTAGAGGAGAACATTTTGAAATTTCACAACATAATTTGCCCATTAACTGCCCCTCTAAGGACCTTGACCTTGGACCTTTCACAGAGTAAAAAACATGTCCCATGGGTAATAAACATTGTGTCCAAGCTTGGTCCGAATCCATCACAGAATGAAGTGGGGGCCGAAAAAGGGAACTGTTGACACACTGGAGGGATGGATGGATGGCTGGATGGATGGATGGATAGATAGTAGAAGATAGATAATAGATAGATAGATAGATAGCTAGAAGATAGATGAGATCGATAGGATAGATAGAAGATAAGATATTTCCATATAGTCAACCAGCATAGCTAGTTTGAGCTAAAATCCTCAACAAAATATCAAAGAATGATCCCAATCATTTATAAGTGAATACCCATTTTTGTCATTTCTGTTATGTTGGCCAAGGAAAAAACAGTTTTTGAGAGTCATGGGCAAGCTTTTGAATCGTTCCCCCTGTGATGTCCATAAATATACGCAGATTTCCTCAAGCGTAAATTGAGATAACAAGACAACATGCTGGAACTCGAAATTGTGGTTGTGGGTTTGACATGATCACGTTTCACCTGTTAACAGTTTTAGGACATATGTTCATGACCATTGGCCTTAATATACAGTTAGGTTTGAAATGGAATTCAAGAAGTGAGTATGTTGGATACATGTATAGCATTCGTTTCAGAATGGCAACATGTAAGGACAAGAAGAGTTGCGATTAGAACCCTGTGACGGTATATGACCATAATCTTACTAAAGGCCCCGGGGAGTTACATTTTCAAAGAGGGGGGCGATTATTTGAGGGTTATTTTCAAAAGCGAAAATATAATTTGATTGGCATTTCTGCTTGTGTAGGGGGGTCTTCTTTCCCACATTACTATAAATTTGGGTATAGCCTGTTCAAGGACTAATTTTCTCATTACTTGGTGAAATATGCTTCTAAACTTCATGGAATGTCTCAAAAGGGGGGGGGGCTATCTATTAAAGATAGTGGTAGATGGCAGAAGCTGTACGTCCTGAACCCTTATTTCCTGGTACCCAGAACCCTGTGAAGGTATATGACTATGCAGTATCTGTTACGTCCTGAACCCGTATTTCCTGGTACCCTGTGGTACGTTAACCATGCAACGAAAAGAAAGAATACATCCCAACTGGCACACTGTTTATTCAGTCATTAACCAATATTCTACAGCCCCCAGCTACAGTATCCAATACTGTGAATACTGTGCCCAGGAGTTTGGTCGAATGACCAGCTTTAGCCATTCGTTATTCTGCAATGACAGAAAGCCGGTCAGAGTTTGCTTTGTTGCGTTGAACCCTAACTAAATAAAATTTGCTTTGCCGCCTAATGGATGTTCAGAGATACTTAGAGATATGGTATCTCTCCAAAAGATGGTTGTTTTCTTCTTCAATTTCAGGTTGTAATAATAGGATGCAGGGCAATTTTTCTACTTTTTATCGTGCATGAACAGTCTCAACTGACAATTGAGCTAAATAACAAACTTGGTTTTGCACCTCGCCAGTATTTTTGTAGATTTTTTAGTATTGACCGGCTATTACCAGATAAAAATCCCACAAATTTTGGTCACAGATGACTTTTTCCCTTTGGCCTCAAACTTAATGCATCTACTGTAACAGCAGCACGCACTACACAACACAACAACGTCCTTCCAGAGAGTACAACGTGTGCATCCTCAGTGATTAGTGCTGGGGTCATTGGTGAAACCGAAACAGGCAACTTAGGCAGCAATTAGGGGCAATTTTTCGACTTTTATCGTGCCATGAACAGTCTCACCGACAATTGAGGCTGACTAACGACTTCTCTTCCCCTTGTCCCGTGTATTTTTCGATGGATTCTTTTCTAGTATCGACGACCGTGTTAATTCCCAGATAAATTCCTCACACAATCAACTTCAGCCCTCAACTGTTTGTTGCATGGTGTGAATTGGTGCTGGGGTCCCTGGTGAAACCGAAACAGCCAACTTGGCCGTCGGAGATAGACCTGCCTACAGTTGAAGGGCAACTGCAGGCTTGGATACGCAAGCGATTATTTGGGATAATGGAAAAATGTATTTGTCGGTCCAAGCCCATTTCAATACGATGTTCCTATGTGGATATTGGGGGGCTTCAAAGTTTGAGCCATTAAGCAGAGAAATTGGGGGAGAATCCCAATTCCGCAGTAATGCATGACGTCACACATGGCAACTCAGGAATCATTTATTCTTTGATTTGTTTCATTTTGGTTGAATAAGTCAACATTTAACAGAAGTTTCTGTTGTCTTTCTCTTTCCTCTCGCAAGTAAACTGTCAACACCTAACCAACCCACCTAAATCCTCGCCCATAGACGACCATTCTTTTTTCGAAGTGAAATTAATGTTTGAATTTCAATAGAAACAAGATTGTTTGCAGGGTTTGCACGTATAACATTTTTTATTATTGCAATGATGGGAAGCATTTCGATCTTGCGCATACACCTGCTTCCCAAACCAAACTAAACTTCAAATGACTTTAAAACCTCCGTAACGTAAAGTCGAACTCCGTTTGGGGACTGACGCATTTCAGATTTTTCCAGCTATTGGAAATTAGCATCTTAGAAATCCTCCTGCGTGTCCTTTAATGTGTACATCCTTTCCCTTTTTACCGCTGTCGTGAGCAACTCTCAACATTTCCTCGTTTGTCAACAAGCAGAAAGTCAATTCGCAGCTTTCACATGAAGAGAAATGTTATATAAATTGGTTTCAGCAATGAATGCTTCTAATCAGTCAAACAAATTCCACACAAGTGGGATCTCGAACCTACTGTGTGCATAATACCGCTTGTTTCTGGTTCCAGTAAAGGATAGTTTGCTTCCCTCCAACCCCCCACCACACCGCCTCCCCCACCTCCTCACTTGGGAGGGTTTGAAAGTGATGGGATTTGCTGCTTGAAGATACATTAACAATGCCAATCAGATCAAGATAAGGCATACTAAGTAAGCTACATAATATAACTGGCTGCTCTTATTTGCTTTTCAGACTATCCCCTCAACAGAGTAGTCTCTACAGGTCTGGGGAGCTTAGGGAACAAATCCCCGGCCCTGATATTTATGGTCATGCCCAGGAGAAGTGTTAACAGGCCTGCGTTCCCTTCAGGCCTCAGGTATCTGGTAAAAATATACTTTGGGTGATAATGATATTGGTCAAAAAATGTATGAAGTTTTGTAGGGACTATTCTACTCATTCAATACTTCTCACATTAGATTCTGATAATTGGCCTGGATTGACTTTTGATAACATAACAGTTTTTTTTAGGAAATTTCTATCACAAATAAGCCTAGTCTCATACATCCGCAATAGCGCATACAGTCCCTTTTAGGGTTGTTACAGGCGATGTTCTTATTTTGCAGTTTTTGGTCCATGAGTGACCTTCGATGACATAACTTTTTTTATGAAGCCAGAAAGCCAAAATGCTTAGTGATTCCATGACTGTTCGGTCACTCATCCCATACACACGAGATAGTACCGCTCATTATATGAACGTAACAACATACTGACAATTTCTATCTTTAACCACACTAGATGGTCCGTACCGTGGTACGAAAGCTACACACTAAATTTTCAGGTTTCAGACTTTGAACTCTGGTAACCTTAGCTGACCTCCGACCGGAACCCAAAACATAGTTCATGTACGCATCATGGGGACTCACAAACCAGTATGAAGCCCTCATCACCCCCCCTTTATCAAAACAATGGGTTTCAGGTACTCCCCATGAGGAAAATACACACCTAATTTTAACCTGACCAGACCAACTGTTCTGGACTTATCGGTTTACAGGTTCGTCCAGACTCTGACTCTGGTGACCTCAGACGTTCTCTGACCTGACCCCAAACCAATAGGGTTCATATCTCATCTGGGGAACACAAATACCGAGAATGAGCTTCAGCCATCCAGGTGGGGTCCACAGTTATCATTTTACAAGCCAACATTGGCTAAATATCAAATTTTCACAAATTTTCTATTTTCGACCAAAATTCCCCCGACCTGAAAACCAAAAACAATAGGGTTCCGGTACCCCCATAAGAAAGCTATACACACTTTCAACTTGACAGACCAACCAGTCTTGACTTACGTGGTTTACAGGTTTTCAGACTTTTGACCTACTGTGACCTCAGATGACCTTCTGACCTGACCCCAAAACAATAGGGTTCATGTACCATCATGGGGAACACACATACCAAGTATGAGCTTCATCCATCCAGCTTGGGTCGGTATCGTTTTTACAGCCCAAAATTGTCCAAAATAGCAAATTTTCAAAAAAAAAAAAATTTTCTATTTTCGACAGATCACCCCGACCTGAACCAAAAACAATAGGGTCCTGTCCTCCCATAATCAAGCTATACACCTAATTGCAACTTGATCAGACCAACCATCTGGGCCTTATCGTGTTTTACAGGTTTTCAGACTTTTGACCTCGGTGACCTCAGATGACCTCTGACCTGACCAAAAAAAAAGGGTTCATGTACTCAGCATGGGGAACACACATACCAAGTATGAGCTTCCTCCATCCCAGGTGGGGTCGAGTTATCGTGTTTACAGCCGCAATTGCCAAAAATATTTGAATTTTCACAAATTTTCACTTTTCGATCAAAATTCACCCGTACCCTGACCAAACCAATAGGGTTCCTGTACTCCCATAAGAAATCTGAACAACCGTATTTCCTTGATCAGACCAACCATTCTGGACTTATCGTGTTACACGGTTTTCAGACTTGACCTCTGGTGACCTCAGATGGCTCCTGACCTGACCCCAAACAATAGGTTTTTCATGTACTCCTCATTGGGACCACACAACCAAGTATGGAGCGTTTCATCCATCCAGTGGGGTCGAGTTTTCCGTGGTTTACAATCCGAAATGCCAAATATCGATTTTCACAACAAAGTTTTATTTCGCCCAAATTCCACCCCGACCTGAACCAAAAACAATAGGTTCCTGTACTCCCCAATAAAAGCTATACCCCAATTTCCACTTGACAGACACACCTTCTGGACTTATCGTGTTTACAAGGTTTTCGACTTTGCCTCTGGTGACATCAGATGACCCTTCCTGACCCGAAAAAAAAGGGTTCAGGTACTCAGCATGGGAACACAATACCAAGTATGACTTCATCCAGCCAGGGGGGGGTCGAGTTTTATCGTGTTTACAAGCCGAAATTGGCCAAATATCGAATTTTCACAAATTTTTTCTATTTTCGACCAAAATTCACTCCGCCTGAACCAAAACATAGGGTTCCTGTACTCCCATAGAAGCTAACACCTAATTTCAACTTGTCGACCAACCATTCTGGACTTATCGTTTTAAGGTTTTCAGACTTTGACCTCTGGTGACCTCTGACCTGAGCCCCAACACATGGGGTTCTGTACTCATCATGGGGAACCCAACCAAGTATTAGCTTCATCCATCGGTGGCGTCAAGTTATCGTGTTTACAAGCCGAAATTGCCAAAATATGAATTTTCGCAAATTTTCTCTTTTTCGATCAAAATTCACCCCGACCTGAACCAAAAACAATAGGGTTCCTGTACTCCCCATAAGAAAGCTATACACCTAATTTCAACTTTATCAGACCAACCATTCTGGACAAATATCGTGTTTTCAAGGTTTCAGACTTTGACCTCTGGTACCTCAGATGACCCTCTGAACCTGACCCCAAACCAATAGGGTTCTGTACTCATCATGGGGACACACATACCAATATGAAGCTTCATCCCATCCGGTGGTCGAGTTATCGTTGTTTTTACAAGCCAAAATTGGCCAAAATATCGAAATTTCACAAATTTTCTTATTTCGACCAAAATTACCTCCCACCTGAACCAAAAACAATAGGTTTCCTGTATCCCCAAGGAAAACTATCCCCAATTTCAACTTGATCAGACCAACCATTCTAACTTATCGTGTTTAAAATGTTTCAGACTTTTGACCTCTAGTGACCACAGATAACCTCTGACCTGACCAAAAAACATAAGGGTCATGTACTCCTCTGGGGAACAAAATCCAAGTATGAGCTTAACCTACCCAGACCTGATCAAGTTATCGTGTTTACAAGCTGGGCGTCCACACACACATACACATACACACCCATACCTGTGTAGGGCGCCAGACGGGGACGCACAAACAAAAACCGGACATTGAGCTTTCACCTATGAAATGGGGACTCATTGGCAAAACCTACATGGGGTACCCCTACCACTACAATATCATTTTTTAAGCAGTTTTAAGGAACACCGGAACCGGGGATATCCCCCATCGTTTTTTTGTGGGCGTTTTCCTATGTAACGGGACAAACAAACGGGGATAGCCCCGGTTCGCGGCATAACCCATTACGTTAAAAGGCCCCGTGTGGGTCCCCGTTTTACTGGTCCCACACACACGCACACACACACACACACCCGACGTGACGGCATAAATTCCTTTGACTGAAGTCACGGAATCAAAAATGCTACCCTTGATAATATGCAGCATGTCTCAAATTATCACCTATCGCACATAGTCACTAGACGGTTATTGGAGAAAATGTTATTATTTGGCAGTTTTGTTGAACTTGAGTGAACCTTTGATGGCAAGTTGGGAAAAATCTTGCTTCGAAGTGATGCACAAGCCCCCGATGCATTATGTAATAGATACAGAGACCCTATGCTGTCGCCCGAAAGGTATTAAAACCACCTTTGACCCCTTGTAACTGAAGACCAGGTGTCAGATCGAGCGGGAGTTGGTTTTGTGTATTCAGCAAACACAGAGCTCTATCACATATCCAAAAATTACTATTTTTATTTCTTTGTCCTATCAAGCCTAAAATACGCACTTTTCTAGGACTCGACCTTTGACCTGTCATTCGATGATGTTTTGATCACTGAATCCACAGACATTTCCATGACAAATCTCTATACAACAACACCCTAACGCACTCAGTCCATTATTGTCCCTTTTAACAAATCTATGGAAAATGGCATAATTTATGTACAATTATTCACCTTAAAAAATGACCTTCAGTGATCTTGATACTGTTGTTAATTGATCAGGAATTGAAGGTGTACCGTCTCTACAAGTTTCATAGAAATTCATCACTTCCTGTAAAATTATCAGGAACTATAAACAAACCAAGCTCCATTGAAGTTTCATGGAAATCCACCAAACTTTAAAATTTGCATAAATTTTCAAATTAATACTTAATAGTACAGAAAAAATCTGATCAGTTCATCTAACTTTCCTAGGTGTTATAAACCCTACAACATTTGGAAAAACTGGTTTAATATTAATAGTGAGATATATGGTGCCTTAGACATTTTAGTTATTATCCCAGGCCAACAGGACGATCCAGTATGTTATCTTCCAAAATGGCAGAACCACATCATATACTCAAATTATGGAAGCAGGAGAAAAATAGACTTCCTCTCAACTTACTAGCTGAAGGCGAAATTTCTGAAAATATCATAAACTGCCGAAGGAAATTAAAACCGTACAAAATGAGAATCCAAGGACAGTGCATAAAGCAAGCCTACAACAGCAACATGACACAGAATTCACAAACTTACTTCTCAGATTGCTATACTTCCATGTTTACTTCCATATTTCCACTGCAGATGACCATAGTATCAGTAATCACAATGTGTTTATTACTGTACCCCCAGTTCAGTTTTTCACAATGGGCCACATTGGAAAATATAAACCAAGTCCATATTGAGTGTACTGGAGTATTTACCCTTACATGCAGGTATACAGAAGCATCAATTACAGACCTATGATTGACCCCCAGGGGCAATCGCGGGTCGGGCAGATTATGTCACCAAAAGGAGAGAGGGAATGATATCGGTTTGGCAGGTTGTCAAGAAGAATCATCTCTTCACTTCCTGTAACTAGTGGCGTTTTGGCTTATATTGAGAAGGTTATTGTGTGAAGATAATTTGAAGGCACGTAGCAAACTGGCAGGAATTTCCCTTGAATGGGAAGGGTAACTTGGCATTTTTTTTTCCCTGCATGGTCGAAGGATGTTACACGCTGGCAAGCGTTCCGACTTCCACCCGGGAGAATCGGAGTTGAATCCTGTCGGGTCTGCCCACTTCGGACTGAGACTACCAATGTACGTACCTGGTTTGCCTTCTCGATTGACGCTGAGCATAAGGGAATTGGGAGCAGAGATCACATGACGGGGGTTATTTGTGTAACTGATAACACCAAGGAGGCATTGCCTTATGCCCGAGTTTAGGAATAAAAAAAAAGCCCAGAGAATTTAGGCACTGTACAGAGAACCTGTGCATAGGAAGGAAAGTGTTGCAAGTTCTAATTGCATGGTGCCGGATGGCTACAGTCATATCGTGTAAGGCAAACGGGCACCTGAGAAGTAGCAAGAATATTTGGATTGAAGGGGAACCAGCGCTGTTAGGCTCCCTCAGGTCATTGAGGCTTGTAATGAGGAAATTCAAATATGGAGGCACATGTGCCAGCCTTTGATCACATAAGAAATGTCTGTGCCTCAAAAGCCGTGGTTGTTATGTGCAATAGCCTCAATGTAGCACGAAGAGACAGCTAATGTTTTTTAACAATCCCAAACAACTAATTTATCTATACCTGATACCTGTAGCCTCTATCTATCATTAATTGAGTACTCTGATTGGTCGAGTCCCGCGTCTTTCCTTTTACAACCATACGCATTCAATTACCCACCCCTATCATGCAATATGTTATGTGCGTAGAACTGCTGTGGTAAAACTAGTTATACTCGTGTTTTGCAAGCATCATTTTCTCCCTCTGGGGGCAGAAAAATTACGGTAATAATATATGATTACCTCCACTGTCTGATAACTTCTAAAATTCTCCCTCCTCGATGAAAAGAGCCCAAGTCCCCCAGCTCTACCAGAAAAGAAAGCCCCCATGTTAACTCCTCATACGAACACTACCACTGCACACTCGGCAAATATGTTACAAGCTGCCTCCCAATGATTCTATATCATTTTCAATATTCCACAAATTCATTGGTGCGAAACAACAGGCTGCCTTCCCTCAATCCACGAATGTAACTTTTGTTCTGAAAGCTGATTAGCATGAGTTCAAGGATGATCAGGTGCATGAATGGTCTAAAGATAATCTGTTCATATACAAATCATTCACATCTAATAAAAAAAACACACAGGCCCCACTTCAAAGAAGCTGGATCCGTATTGTACGGACTTCGTGTTCATACTGACATGCATTGTTTTTCACAGCTATATAGCCTCTTTTCATTGGTTCTGCAGAGCCCAGTTCGTTATCATCAGGAGCACACAGGTTCCATCTCCTGTAAGATTACTCCTTAAAAGAATCATGGTCCACAACTAGAAGGCACAGAAGAACATATATTTTTCCACAAAAGAGACAATATAGGCTAGTACACTGTTATGCTCCCGAATTCAAGAACACATGCAGAAAGCGATATAATAGGCTCCTGTCGAATTTTTCACTGAACTTTCACCACGTTCCTTGCAATCGTACATATAAATATGTAGTATCACTGGAATCGGACTCGATCTATATGTGATTTGTCACTGAATTCTATGACACTGTGTGTACTGTAGGCAGTGTAACTAATTTTCAGTGTGGGAGCAAGCAGCTAGATTCCTCGAAATGTGTAGTGGATCCCCAGTACATTGACGGTCAGTTTGGAGCTTCTGGTGTTTTAGTCATGCATGGAGGGCGCAACTTTCCGTCGAGTGGACAAGTCAAGAGGTACTGAAGGCCTATTGTACATAGACTCAATCTGAATTATACTCCCTAAGTAATAGCCTAAAAAAATTAGGGGGTTGTGGATGGTCTAGATTTTGATAAGTCCCACTTGCGCAAAGCTCAATGCAGACTGACCAGGCAGTTTTATACTTTGTGCATGTGATCCTTATGTAAACACAATTATGAAATGGATTAATGCTTTACGATCAAAGAAAGTTTGCAAAACCAGCAAATACTAGGCTCTTTGAAAAGTACTTCAAATGTTTATTATGCATGATTGCATCTAGGGTACCTGCCATGGAATTCACAATGACACTTTGTGTGGAGTTTCGCATGAACACTCACAAGAGCAGTTGTACACTACTGTAAATATGCAAGAATGTTCTTTTCTTTGACATGCAGTAAGAATGAGAGGGCGCTGCACACTTTAAAACTTTTAATCACAGGTAGGGCACCAACCACTCATTGATTACCATATAGGCCCTGGTCTGAGTGAGCAAATTCTTTGGGGGCGGGGTGTACATTGAAAAAGAAGGAGTGTATTTCTCAGGAGAGCGGAAGTTAGATTAGGAAGTGATGGGGCGTAAGTGAGGGAGGGGTCCGAGGTTTGGGATCCAAAGAGAGGTCACTCTCACTCCTCCTCTCTTATTGTTCAAACAAGCGCAAGTCCGAACCTCTTGTAGCGGCGGACTACAAATTCCTCTGGCGAATACCTGCATGTTCTTCACAATCCACATTTATTGTGGTTTGTTTCACATTCATTGAACCTCTACTGACATCTGGCATAACCTTGGAAATACTTGGTCATGTCTACCACATTGGCCTAATATTGTGCCCAGCACAAAGTACCCAGCACAACTCATTCCTAAGCTTATACTTTTATATATTAATTAGCTATGTGTAGCCAACCAAACTCATTCCTAGGCATGTAGCAATGAACAGTGAAACACACTTGGATCCACAATGGATGTAGTTCAACACCGGGATAAATGACAATCTCCCACAGAACTGCCTGTTATCCCCCCATTTGCCCTCTAATTCATCCACCTCAGTGCTGACAAGGCGAATCAACCAGTTCCCTTCCACCTGCTCGCCTGCCCTGCAAGCTAGGGGTATATAATAAACCACATCCTCTCATAGAGAGCTCAATAGGAATCGCTAAAATTGAGGTAATTATTGGAATTTAATATTAAAATCTTAAAAAATCTTATAACACACCACACTGAAAACTAAAAATAAACTGAGCTAACAAGTGGATGCTTCATCCAAGAATTCAGAATGTTATGAGTGAAACGTGACGAACAGAACAGACAAATGAAAGAACGGACAAACAATAGAACGGACGGACAGGTTGACTTGTAGAGCTGCCTCAACCGCAGCTGAAAAAATGTAACAAAAGGTTCAATCTATGGCAAAACTGGAAGCTAAAAACTTTCACTGACCACCCACCCACGGCTACACCACTGCCTTGGAAACTCCTTTGAATAAACTGGACTGGTCGAGTCTCCATACAGTATACACAGAGGTGGTCAAACTGCAAACCAAGGAAGCTGCTGTCTATTAAGCATGGCAGGCATCATCGATATTAATAGTGGCCGACCTAACTGTGCTGGAGCTTTGATAGGGGGAAATGAAAGGCCACACACCAAGATACTGCTGGCAATGTGGGCCAATATTTCCTCTTCCTTTCCAACTCACAGCATGCAGTCATTTGTATGGTGAAAAATTCAACAAGGTAGCATGAGATTACTTCTGAGACCCTTCATTATTAAAGAAAAAAAATATCAGATGGTAGACACCTCCCACAGGACGGCGATCAGTCTCCCAAATTCACCCGTGAATCAGTCCCCCCCCCATCAGAACTGTACTGGAGTCTGCAATACCGCCCAGTTGAACAAGAGATAGTTCGAAGACAACAATCCTTCGCACCCGTGCCCCCCCCCCCTGCGGGGACACCACCCCCACCTTAGTCACCTGGGGATACGGAAAGAAGAAGGATGAGCACATTGAACAACCCCAAGACCGGGGCTCAAAAGGAATTATTTGGAGTGAGAGGCTTCAATTTTGGGTGTGTCTGTGTGTATGTGTGCGGGTGTTGTGTGGCTTACAATGTTGTTTTCTACACGGGATTGAGCAGCAGGTATGCTATACCTACTTTATATATGCTAACAACATCCATCTGTTGCTTCTCTTTTAGAATTGAGCCACCAATCTTGAGAGTACACTGTGGTTGTTTGTGTTGTGTGTCGTGTTGTTGTTATGTGGTTGGCCTGACAACAAGCATGGGGAAGAATTGTCACAGACAACCGGTGCAGTTGCCAATATGTGCACAGTTCACCCCTGTTGATGCCCACAGGGCACTTATGCACCAGTGATGTACCATTGCAATGTACCACAGCAGACTGCAGTCAACATAGCAGTTTTGAGCAGGAAAATGATATTGTAGTTGTTGAAGAACACCATCGGTATGGCAAACGCCCCACCAGTGGAAAGATGGCAACAAATCTCGCTAGTTAGTTTAGTGAGAAAGGGTCAAGAAGGAAAAATCCTCATGAGAGACCTGCAGCCAACAACAGACCAAAAGAGAAGAACAACCAAGATGCTAAAGAAGTCGCCCACAATTCCTGAAAAATAATAATCAAGACTATTCTTGAATGAATTCAACTTTAGACAACATCTTCAGGAAGGTATTCCACTCATGAATAATCTCGGGAGAAGAAAATATTACAGGACCTCCAATCTACAGAGTTTATAAAAGCTTGAGGCAATGACCCCTTTTGGCGGTAACTTTGGAACACTCAAAGAATAGGGAGGAAAGGCCATCGAATCCATGAACAATTTTAGAAACCCGAAACAAATCCCTCAAATTTGGTATCGATCCATAGCAGTTAGACCAAGACGCCTTAATTCGCTCCTCGGAGGACAGTGAATTATTCTAGTGGCCCTTCCACTGAACAGGAGGGCCACTAATACTAAACAGAGGGGTTATAAGTAGAAATTCGCGTAAAAGTCACGTGAATGTGCAACAGGTCTTGAAGGGGTAGATAGATGAGATAGTTCTAGGGCATATGAGAGCATTCAATTCTGAACAAAATAAGTGTACCCTAAATTTTCGATGGACTCCTCTGACAAACATGTTACAAAAGGAGCTTCACATCCTACAAATGGGTAGCGTTGGGAAATACCCAATGTGACACTATACGGCACTGAGGGGTATAACTTACCTGGGCCACACAAAAGCGACAGATGATTGTACATAGACAGTGATTAAGATATAATTTTATGTTTCAAATGCTGCATACTGCCTTCTTTGTCAAGCACTGGACAGCTACAACCAGTATTAGCTTGTGTCAGGACTTCATCCCATGCTTAGCGGTGATGCAGTCCATTATATCCCCCTCTGTGGGTCATTATGGTTTTGGCTTTTTTCCGCCCGTCTCCGCCGCTGCCCATCCGACATCGGTGTCCGCCGCCGGTTTCTGGTTCAGCGCATAATCTCCAACACTTGTCCGTTTGGCCGAAACTTGCACACATGTCCGCTTAGTGAAATCTCGGATGAGTTCGAAGTGGGCGTCGCCACATTAGCGGGGTCCGCTAATTTGGCATCATTTCCACGCTTGGAAGATTTTCCCGTTACGCAATAACTCTTTAACGCTTAACCGATTGATCTGAAACTTGGTACACTTTTCCGCCCTAGTGAAATCTCGGAGAGTTCGACGTGGGCATCGCATGCAAGCTGGGGGGCCGCTAATTTGCATAATTTTCCGCAAAAATTTTCAAGTTAGTACGATTGACGAAAACTTGGGGTGGGTAGTGACTATATTGATCCCGAAAAATGTGGAAGTGGGGTGATGTAGAAGTCATTTCAAAGCCATCATGTGTCAAATTTCTCATAATTCATGTGCCCTACCAACACCCATTGATTAACAAACTTGGTGGTGAAAGTTTTGTCAGGGGTTTCTGACCAAAAGGGGGGTCTTTAATGGGGGTGTTAGATATTCTCCCCAATGATATTGCTCAAAGTGGGGATTACCCGTGGGCGGTTAACCTACGCCTACACCTGTCTATCAACTTGTTAATCTAGGAGGCAAGCAACTGTTTGCTGCACAAAATTTGGATTTTATGGGGGCGCTATTTCTGAATAGATGAAATGGAATTAACAGTGACTACTCTCTACAACCTCCATTTAATCGCTTGAATAAGGTAATGGTCCAAGGTGGGGTTCGCCCCCAGTGAACAGACAGGACAGACAGACGATAGATAGATAGAAGATAGGCACAATAGGGATCACAAATAAACCCATCAATGGAGATCCCACTGAACTTGGTACACTTGTCCGCCCTAGTGGAAATCCGATGAGTGCGGAAGTGGCATCAGATGCAATGATTGGGGCCGCTAATTTGCATAATTTTCGCAAAATTTTCAAGTTAGTCGGAGTTGAACGAACTTGGTGGGTAGGGACTAGAGTTTATCCCGGAAATGTGGAGAATTTCAAGGCATCAAGGTCAATTTGTGAAATTTTATGCGATTTTCCAAAACTTTTTGTCAGAATTTGAACGAACTTGGTGGGAACGACTAAAGTTAATCCGAAATTTGGAGGTCAGTTCAAGTCATCGGCGGTCCGAACTTGCAATTGTATGCGATTTTCCAAACTTTGTCAATTTGAACGAACTTGGTGGATGGGCTACATTTGTTCCTCACAAAGTTGAAGGCATTTCAAAGCCATCATGTGTCCAAATTCGCATAATCACAATGTTCCCTACCAACCCCCATGGATTAAACAAAACTTGGTGGATGAAGTTTTGTCTTGGTTTCTGACCCCCAAATGGGGGTCTTTATGGGGTTTTAAATACTTCTTCATCATGATTGCCAAAAGTGGGATAACCGTGGCGGTTTACCCGCCTACACATGAATAGTTCTAACTTGTGTATATAGATGGCGCAACTGTTGCTGCCAAAATGGGATTTTTATGGGGGCGCTATTTCCTGAATAGATGAAATGGAATTAACAGTGACTACTCTCTACACCTCCATGTGAACAGCTTGATAAAGTTCATGGTCCAAGGTGGATTTTCCCCGTAGACATACAGACAGACAGACCGATAATAGAAGATAGGCACAATAGGGATCACATACCCTATCATGGAATCCCACTGAAACTTGGTATTCACCTTAATTTCCGCCCTATTGTGAAATATCTCGGATGAGTTCGGAAGTGGGCAATCGCTGCACTGCTGGGGGCCGCTAATTTGCATATGTTGCGCAAAATTTTCAAGTTAGTCGGATTTGAACGAAACGTGGTGGGTAGGGACTATAGTTGATCCCGGAAATGTGGAGGTCATTTCAAGGTCATCAAAGGTCAAATTTGGAATTTATACGATTTTCCAAACTTTTGTCAGATTTGACGAAATTGGTGGGAACGAACTATAGGTGAATCCGAAAAATGTGGAGGTCAATTTCAGGTCATCGGAGGTCAAACTTGCAAAATTTATGCGATTTCCTCCCAAACTTCTGGAGATTTGAACGAAACTTTGTAGATGTGGGGCCTACATTTGTTCGCACCAAGTTTAGAAGTCATTTCAAAGCCCCATGGGTCAAATTTGCAAAATTCATGTGCCTATTCAACACCCATTGATTGTCCAACAAAACTTGGTGGATGAGGTTTGTCTTGGTTTCTGAGTAAAATGGGGGTCTTTATGGTGTTAGTACTTCTTCCCAATGACTGTCTCAAACGTGGGGATATACACGTGGGCGTTATACCCGCCTACACATGTCTAGTTCCAAACTTTGTGTAATAAGGAGGCAGCAACTGTTTGCTGCACAAAATTGGCTTTATGGGGGCGACTATTTCTGAAAAGATGGACTGAAGTGGAATTAACAGTGATACTCTCTACATCAATGTGAAATCAGCTTGATAAAGGTATGGTCCAAAGGTGGTTGCCCCTGTAGACCGACAGACGACAGACAGATAGATAGAAGATAGGCACAATAGGGATCACATACCCATCATGGAGATCCCACTGAAACTTGGTACACTTTTCCGCCCTAGTTGAATCTCGGATGAGTTCGGAAGCGGCATCGATGCAATGCTGGGGGCCGACTAATTTGAATAATTTTCGCAAAATTGTCACGTTATCGGATTTGAACGAAACTGGGGTGGGTAGGGACTATAGTTGACTCCAGGAAAATGTGCCGAGAGTCATTTCAAGGTCATCAAGGTCAAATTTGTGAACAATTTATACGAATTTTCAACTTTGCAGATTGAAACGAACTTCGGTGGGAAGAAACTATAGTTGAATCCGAAAAATGTGGAGGTCATTTCAAGGTCATCGGAGGTCAAACTTGCAAAATTATGCGATTTTCCAAACTTTGTCAGATTTGATACGAAACTTGGTGGATGGGGGGTACATTGGTCCTCACAAAGTTTTAGAGTAGTTAGGTAGAAGTCATTTCAAAGCAATCATGTGTCAAATTGGCCATAATTTCATGTGCTATCAAACACCCATGGATACAACAAAACTCTGGTGATGAAGTGTCTTGGTTTTCTGCCATAAAATGGGGGTCTTTATGGGGGGGTGTTAGATACTTCTTCCCAATGAATGTAAAATGGGGAATACAACGTGGGCGGTTTACCCGCCTACACAGGTCTAGTTCAACTTTGTGTAATATAGGGAGGCAGCAACTGTTGCTGCACCAAAATTTGATTTTATGGGGGCGCTATTTCGAATAGATTGAAATGGAGTTAACAGGGGACTACTCTCTACACCCTCCATGTGAATCAGCTTGATAAAGGTATGGTCCAAAGGTGGTTGCCCATGTAGACAGACAGAAAGACAGATAGATAGAAGATAGGCACAATAGGTGATCACATACCCATCATGGAGATCCCACATACTAGCTACTAAGTTTGGAGCTCCATCCATCAAGACAGGGTCAAGTTATTGTGTTAACAAGCAGGTATCACACCACACAATATCATGACTGCATAGATACCGCTGAGGTAAGGAATCAAAGTCTACCAATTTGCACCTAACCTTCTTGGTTAAGCCAGGAATTCTTCAAAGATATGATCACTTAGTCACTTGTGTCCCACACAAAAACCTGAAACTCTTTTGTAGTCTGCAGGCAGGTAGAAAGTAATAATTAACTAGACAGGGGAGGCGGGTACAACGGCCCATGTGTATATCCCCGCTTTTGAGCAGCATAACTGGGAAAGAAGTATCTAAAAACCCAATAAGACCACCATTTTGGTCCAAACCAAGTTAAAAACTTCATCACCAGTTTTGTTGTTAATCAATCGAACTAAATATGGCACATGAAGTTGCAAATTTGACCCATGGGGCTTTGAAATGACTTCTAACTTTGGTGAGGAACAAATGTAAGTCCCATCCAACAGTTTCGGTTCGAATCTGACAAAGTTTGGAAAATCTACATAAATGTCGCAAAGTTGACCTCCGATGACCTTGAAATGACCTTCCACATTTTTGCGATAAACTACAGTCCCTACCCACCAAGTTTCGTTCAAAGCGACAAAGTTTGGAAAATCGCCTCAATCAGCAAATTTGACCTTCGATGACTGTGAAATGACTTCACACATTTTTTGTGGGGATCAACTACAGTCCCTACCACCAAGTTTCGTTCAAATCCAACTAAATGAAATTTCACGTAAATTATGCAAATTAGCGGCCCCCGTATAGCAGTGAGGCCACTTCGAACTCATCCGAGATTCACTAGGGGGACATGTGTACAAAGTTTTAGGTCATCGGGATAAAGCCTAAAAGAGTTATTGCGGCTAAGCCTTAAGTTTCGGCGGCGGCGGAGCATGGGATGGCGCGGGCTACACACCCAAAACATAATTTCCCCGGAAACTCCATCGGGGGATATAAGACATCTCATGTATCATGAAACACGATTAAGTGAGGGATCCCAAGAAACAATGTCATGTGCTTGATTCTAGGCTTTTACCTTATATCAGATGTGTTTTGTGTACAGTGTAGTCTGTGAACCACAAAATATCGGTGTCACATTCTACAAGCAAGCCAGTTTACCTAAACGCCCATACACAGTCGTAATAGAGCTTGCTCAGCAAATAGTCACCTGAGGTGCCAAATATCATGTTCAGTGATCAGGTGATGCTATAAATCACAAGGCCAGTCAGAAGCTGCAGTGGGTGGTTAGGTGGTCATGAGGGGGAAGGGGGGGCAGTTTACTGGTTACAGCCATCACACACGTCAGGTCGAAATATTCCACAAATATCTCCAAAATAAATGAAATGGATCTTTTTTCTGGCTAAGGACGTCCAAAACTCTTTTTTCCAACTTTTCAGAGGGATTGTGTGGGTTGGACTTACTGTGTCTTCAATCCTATAATGCATATCCTGTACACTTCTAGATATAAGGGGCCTAGGCCCTACCCTCTCCTCCCAATCCTATATCCGCAATGCAAGGAGACTCCTTTTTTACCGTATTGTTCCTGTTCATCTTCGTCAAGTTCACATGTCCTGAGGAGCCTTGATGTTGGGCCGGGCGAGGCTGGCTTGGTCTGAAACAGAACAAACATCTCATACTGATTACTGCCGAACCACACACCACTATGCAGGAGATCAATCAATTTTCCGTTGCCAAGCGCCATCCTATGCCAGCATACTGCGGTTGAATCTGTCAATAGTACAGTTCCATTGCCATAAACACAAAGATAGGAATTCTGAAGGGGTGAGGCTAGTTTAATAGGTGAGTAGTGGGAGCAAGGACAGTTTCAGATTACTCTATTCACCACAGTTCTTCAAGTTGTGGAAAAAAGTCCCTCCTTTACCTTTCATGCCACAGGCAGCGACTCAGGTCAACACGCATATACCTCAGCACTGCGCCATAGATGACTATAGTCAACAGAGCAATTTTGAGCAGAAATGATTAATTGTGTGAATACAGTAGGTCATGAAAAATCTTTCTAACATTATATAACCTGACAGGGGGTTATATTTGGAAATTCACAGAAAACTTCATGTGAATAGTACGACTAAGCCGTGCATGTTTTACACCCTCGTTGAATAGCAAACGGTGTCACATGCACAGTACAGGAGAACTATGCCGCACTCGCCTCATGATCTGCAAAACGGTGGAAATTGGGATATTCTTGAAATGCCGTGAAAAATACTGCTGTCTAGAAATTATTATGGTCTCCCCAAATATGGTAGGCATTGGGGAGTCTACATAGTGGGGTTTATAGGTCTGAATGTGTTTTTGGTCATTTATGTTTTTAGTTTTGAATTGATACAGTTAGGATGGCCACTGCTAAATGAAGTTATCTCATGAGCATCCAGCTCTGGTACTGACGTGGGACTTTATTATGATTTTTGCATTGGGCTGATTGTGCAATATTCTCATATTCCAGTTTTCATGGGATGCAACACTCAACTGCAATAACTTGCTTTACTTGAATTCAACACTAGGCCTTTCATTTCTGCTGAATGTCAAGTTCTAATAGGAACTCGGCTCAGACTTGACTTTTGGACTCAAATGTTGAGAGCTCGGTCTTTGACTCGGACTCAATGCTGTAGGCTTGGGTTCTGGACTGGGATTGGCTGGACTCGACTCCAACACTGGTAAATAGAAGATCATATACTTTTACAATATAGGGTATTTGAGAAATCCAGAATAAATTGTTTTCCAGACTGCTCTTGAGTAGTTTGTTTGTCCTTTTCTTAGAAAAATGATGGAAGACTGTTGCGGACTCTGAAGTGCAATGATGTAAAACTGTGAAACTCAGAATTTCAGTTCAGGTCGGTAGAGCTTGGCATTGGTTGATAGAAAAATTCCATAGACCCATCAGTTTTTCTGCTGTAGCCTTGGGCAAGACATTCCATCTTCAGACCCCTCCCTCTTCACCCAGGGACTAATAATTGGGAGCCTTTGTGATAATCACTACAATTGGACCGTATCAGCTACCATCATTTCTCTCCTGGTTTTCTTGTCTAGTGAGTGTCTTCTACTATGCAAACCCTACCTAGTAGTATCATTGCAAATGCTTGAGGAAGTGTGTACCGTTCCCATGACTAGGGAAACGTCTGTAAATCATATGACCACTTTGGTAGAAAACAGGGCCGTAGCGAGCGGGGGGGGTGTGGGGGGGTGTCACACCCCCCGATAATTTTGTCCGTCGGCAAATTTTCGGTCTGTCGTAAAAAGGAGAAAGAGGAAGGAAAGAAAGGGGATGAAGAGAGAGGAAAGAAAAGGAAAAGAGGAGAAGAGGAAAAGAAGAAAGAGGGGAAGGGAAAGGAAAAGGGAAGTAAGAGAGTGAAGGGAAGACAGGGAATGGAAAGAGGAAAGAAAGAAAAACGGAAGCCAGACTTTATTATCGGCTATTTCGACTAATTGGCCCATTTAGCATCGTAGGAGAATGGCAACGCCGGCGAACATATCTTGTGACGGCCGTTGCCGTCGTTGTAATTGACGAGTGGCCGAGTCTATCGGCAATTTGGCAAAAGGGGGAATAAAGGCGTTAGCGTTTGACATTTTATTTTCCATGAGACTGACAGTTCTTGAAAATTTTGTTTTCTGGTCCTATATTCAGAGATACTAAAAAAAAATCAAGCCATTTTGCTGGAAACACATTAGGAAGAATTTCTCAGATGAAACAAAGAACAGTCCGTTTTAGAAAGGCGGGGAATCATGAGAGCGGCATAGCAAGAGTACAAGGCGAGAGATATAGGGCATCCCCCCCCCAGTTTTTTTTCCAGATAACAAATTCCAGCAGGAAACTACCCAACTTTGGGCACAGAATAAGTTAAAATCTGGTTAGAGATATCCTAATGCATAGGTGGAAAAAAGATGTACTAAATGGCCGACACTGTCTGATCAGGTTTGCCCCATTGATGTGTCAAATTTTTGCGCGCTTCGCGCCAGTGTGTTTTGATGGTCTGCTTAATACTCATGAGCTGCAGTACAAATGGCATTGTCCGGGCACAATATTTAGGCGTTCCAAATTGAAAGGGTACCGCATACGTGGTGAGCGAGGTCAAGTGATTACTGAACGCCCAATTTACTGAGAATATTGCACCAAATCGCATCTGGGACGTTTCAGTATTCAAAAATTTCAAAAGGGGAGGACACCCCCTCCCCTTATAACCAGTCCCCCATATCAGTCACCAAAAGTCAGTCACTCATTTGCCCAATCAGTCGTCCAAACATAATCTCACAACCCCCCAATCATCACCCTTCGCTACGCCCCTGGGTATAAAGGTCTGTACAAAGTCTCAGATGATCTGTTGGTGTCTCTTTGATATTATTACTATAATCATTAATAAGCAGTAACCTGGAGCTGATGGAGAGGCAGTTATCTACACATGGTCCGGGCCTGCATTAGCCGTATCGCATCGCAACTTGCGCCTCAATTGAGCCCGACTGCGACATACTTTGTTTTTTTGGATCGCGAAATTGCGATAAGAAAGGCTACAAGTCAGGCTGATTTTTTATCACATCTGCAAAACATTAATCGGCTGAAAATGCATTTGCACGGATCAAAATTTAGGACTGGTAACATAAACCATTTTGGTAGAACCCCCAAACCCCCGGGCGTGTTTTGTTCATACAAACAGAATAGTATAGCAATTTACCATCATGGCCTATGTATTGTGTACCATTTCAGAATGCGATGTGTGCACAATTGCATGCCATACACGTTTCACATAGGACATACGTAAACATGTTTTTTTCCTGAAGAGTCTAATGTACAGCACAGTATCAAGTAGCCCCCCTTTTAGTTTTCCGACGCTATAGCAAAAACTATTGACATTTTGCGTAACAGTGGTACATGTACAATTCCACTATGACCATGGCTATGATGGCAAATCACAGTAAATAACGTTAAAAACATCAATTTGCAATCTTTTAAAAACCATGACAGAATCAAACGGACAAGTAAGTGGGTTAATATCATACTTTTTTAACCAGGTTTGACACACATTTTTTATGAATTGTCGTCAGAACGTGATTTTATTTCTTAGGCTAAACTTCTCTCCTGCACAAAGTCAATGCAAGTTAAATCACCTAGCCTAGGCCTAACAGTCCTATTTGCCTGTGGTGAGATGGTTGTTGATAGTTGTGATATGTTGCATTTTTTTCTGCAAAATACCCCTTACCCCCATGAAACATAAAATATGGATCAGAACAAAAACGCCGATAAAGATTTTTGCCTTTCGGTGGCTTGGGGCAACTTTTCGGTACATGCGCGTTGTCTCTAGCTGTAATTGTTTTCAGAATACCTTAGGATTTTCATGTTTATTTCAGTCAGCAACCACACTTCAATTTATTAGGATGTGTCATGAGTTCAATACCGAAAAGTCGAGGTCATTGGCGGGATTTATGACAATCACACTGCTCTCTTAATTGATGAGATTAGTTAACAGGATTCCATATGTTGCTCTATATCCCAACCCTCTTAAATATTTCAACATTCATTGCCATCATGACTACACCCTGATCGTCCCTACTGTACCCTCCCCTTATAAAACAATACTTACTGAGTTTTAATAGTTCCCTTCAGATTACTGTATTGTACAACAATGTAAATGGACCTAAATCTAATAAATGTTTATCCTATATATCATCCAACGAGTATGCCCTCTATACATTACTAACTTCCATCAACTCCCTACGAGTTCCAGCCCACCCCTCTCACATCCCCTGGCTAGAGTGGAAGAAGCCATCTAATTCGGCCTTCCCGGCAGGAGTCATTGCAGAGCCCTACTGGCTGAAGCTACGACGTATAAGTGATACAAAGGAGTTGACCCTCCCTCCCCCATCTCACACAACAGAGCTACTGCAGGTGAACCTGACACCATTCATTCTTGAATAGGTGCCGGGGAAGAGTAAGTAAAAAAAGGATGAGTGTTAACTTATATGGTCAGTGTTAGGGGCCCAGAAGAGGTTATGCAAGGCTGATGTGACAACTTCAAGGTAAAAGGCAGGTTTTGACAATTTATGAAATCTCTGTCTGTCACAGATGAGAAATACTAGTTAGGTGGGATGAATGGAAAAACATGCCTGAGGGGTTGAAAATGAGTTAAAACATTTGTTATTGTAGAGCATAATAATTTATGATATTCAGCATCACGCTGGTCAACTAGGGTGCCCAAAGACTAACCATTCTTAACAAGGTTAGAGTACAAGCTCTGGGAGCTTGTTGCAGTAAAAGTAAGTAAATGTATTATTGACAGTTGTTGGTCCTCAAAGTGACTTGTACTGACCTTTGATGGGGACATAACGGTGTATGAAAAATGTTAACCGTGATCCTATGCAGCATGTCCCGAAATTCAGTTATATCAGCCACCACAGTCACTAAAATGATTGTGCAGAAAGCAAAAAAAAATTTTTGTTATATTTGGCAGTTTTGACCTCGAACGACCTTTGATGACAGGACGTGTTTTATGGAAAAATGCTTGCCTCAATGGATGCACCAAGCCCCAAAAGCATTATGTCATCAGGGACACACACCCTATGCTATCGCCCAAAGGTATTAAAATCAACCTTTAGCCCCTTGATAACTTGAAGACCAGGTGTTCAGATTGAAGCGGGAGTTGAGTTGGTTTCGTCTATGTAGAAGATATAGAACTATCACATATCCAAAAATCGACAGTTTCTATTTCTTTGGCCTGTAACTCCTAAATAAAAGCACATTTTCTTAAAACTTGACCTTTGACCTTTTGACCTTGTCTATAGATTTCGTTTGATTACTGAAACCCAACAATTACCATGACAACTCTCTACGAGCACCCTAGCTGCATTCATTCCAATTGTTACTGGCCGTTTAACAAATTCAAAAAATTGTGGAATTTATGCAAATTTTCACATTAAATGACCCTTAAGTGACCTTTACACTGTTGTTAAATTTATTGGGATCAAAGGTGTACCATCTTTCCACCAATTGTTCAATGAGGATTCCCATGAACACGCCTACTGTTATTGCGAAAAAGCTTTAAATTAAACTTTGAACTCTTGTAACTACCAAAGTATGCGTCCGATCGAAGCGGGAGTGGGGCTCCTCCCTCTATGAAGCACACACAGGTCAATCACATAAACCCAAAAATACCACTTTTTTTTGGGCCCATAACTCCTTAAATAAGCACATTTATTCAAGACTCAACTTTAACCACATGACCAACCGACAGAGGTCAAAATTGATGTCAGAGGTCACACACCTGGCGGTCAACAATTGATATCAAAATGGTGAACCTTCCAGCCTTCACATTATATTCAATTCTCCATTATGGCCAGAAAACCGTTTTTGACTCCTAAGTGACTGAATGACCTTAATGACATGGTATTTCATGAAAATTGTAACTTCCATGTGATACAGCCACGCCTAGGAGCATTTTACTTTGATTGAACATGCCAGGCAATTGCCAAAAAGTACGATAATCCTTTTTTTACCCCTACGTGACCATTGATGACCTTCAATGAAATGACGGTTTTTTAAAAAATTTTACTCTCCAGTGATGCATCCACTCCTAGAAGCATATTGCATTCCAATGAACGCCTAATGTATTGCGAAAAAGCTATTAAATTAAACTTGACCCCTTTGTAACCTACCAAAGTATGCGTCCGATCGAAGCGCTAGTTGGTGGTTCCTCCATGAAGCACACAAAGGTCTATCCACTATCCAAAAATAACGTTCTATTTTTTTTTTTGCCCGTAATCCTTAAAATAAGCACATTTATTCAAGACCAACCTTTATCACAGGACCACCCGGCAGAGGTCGAATTGAGGTAAGAGGTCAAAAACATGCAGGTCAATAATTATATGATAAATAGTGAACCTTCCAGCCTACAATATTCAATTCTCCGATTATGGCCAGAAAACAGTTTGCCCTTAAGTGACATGAAATGGACCTTTAATGACATGCAGTTTTTATTGACAAATGTAACTCTCTATGTGTACATCAACTCATAGGAGCATTTTCATTCTGATGAACATGCCCAGTGCTATTGCCAAAAAAGTCCTAATTTCAGTTTTTGACCCCTAGTGACCTTTTGAGACCTTCAATGACATGGCGGTTTTTTTTATAAAAATTGTTAACTCTCCATGTGAGCATCACTCCTAGAAGCATATTGCATTCCAATGAAGACGGCCAATGTTATTGCGAGAAAGCTAATAAATTAAACTTTACCCCTTGTAACTACCAAAGTATCGCGTCCAATCGAAGAGGGGTTGTCTCCTCCAGTTAAGCACACAGGGTCTATCACTATCCAAAAATAAACCAGTTTCTATGTTTTGTGCCTGTACCTCCTTAAAATAAGACATTATTCAAGACTTCAACCTTTAACCACACGATGACCACCCGACCAGAGGTCAAAATTAGGTCAGAGGTCACACACATGCAGGTCAACAATTATATCACAATGGTGAACCTTTCGGCCTTCACAGACATTCAAATCTCCGATTATGGCAGAAAACAGTTTTTGACCCCTAAGGACCTTGATGACAGATTATAACATTAAATGACCTCTGGGGCCCTAGTCCCTACTGTAAAATTCATTGGGACTATACCATAAACCATCTCAAGTTTCGTCAAAATCCAACAAACTCAAAAATATCGCAGAAATTATGCAAATTAGACTACTTAATTAGCATATATCATGCCACGAATTGATCGTGTTCGTGTACTCTTCATGGTTGTATATACCCAGAGCGGCATCACCAATGCATTACCGATCAAGAGATATCTGTACCACAAGCTTCAGGGCCAATTTTCATTAAATATGCAAATTATGCAAAGAGCATGGTCTTCGGACGAAAAGTGGATCCACACGGCAACTCTTCACGGCGCACGTCCACAAAAAGGTCCCAGCATGGTGGCTTTTACAGTTCAGAGACTACTAACCGCAATACGGAAAGACACAGACAGACAGACAAGACAGACAGGACAGACAGGACAGACAGGACAGACAGCAGAATGGACGAACGAGCGGACGGACAGACAGACAGACCGACAGACACACACACAAACAAAAGTGACCAATATGCTCGCCTTGAACAATTCAGGGCCGAGACAACAACTAGAATAGATTAGTCCCAATGCTGATCTTTGGAAAAAAACCTAAAAATCAACGCTACTAGATGTGCTCATTTTGATTCAGGAGTTAGCTAGATTTATGAGAAAGGTTAATTGCAATTTAATAGCTGTAGTTTCAGGTATATCAAAGGAGCGGCATTCAGAAAACAATCTTTTTTGCCTCATGTTGAAAAGCCAATTCTAGTAGGCCTACTATGGAGGGAACAAGGTTTTGCTAAAAAAAATAAGAATTGATTACTTGGGGGCCGCCGCATCGTAGAAAAGCCCATCTTTAGTCTTTTGTAATCTCTACAAACGAAATTCTGGAAGGGAATATTCCTTTCTATGAGATTAGTCCTCTGTGACAAAATTCACTGAGTGACGTAATTGAATTAATAGTGAGCAAATTTTTTCGGTTCCATGAGATAGAACTAAAAGTTATTTATATTACTCCAGAAGGAATTAAAGCACAACAGTAAGGTAAGGTAAGAACATAGTCGCCTCATGAAGAATAGCAGTGAAAGTAGCATTAATTAATGACACACATTTTAAAGAAGAGTATGTGTAACACACGGCAAATGATAAAAGTAATACAAATTGACGGGGTAATTGTTTTTCCAAACCTATTTCATATACTAGGCCTACATTAAATTCTTCCACAATAGATAAAAACGCAAATGTGTAGCATTTTTTAAGTGCTATGCAAAAATTGTTAATTGCTAGACAATTGAAAATTTGATTAGCACTTCTGCTATACAAAACCAAATCCCTAAGGCGTGGCCCTGCAACATGGGCCTTACTATATTAGGGCTGCTTGCAAAATATTCCCAGGAAATCTTCCTGGTCTCCCATCCTTCCCCCCCCCCCCCCATATATCCTCGCGAGTAGAATTTGCGGAGGGCTCCCCAAAGCCTAAGTATCAACCTGTCAGTTACATGGATAGCTTGTTTGGCGGCCTTGCCCCGGCTCACGCTAACTGCCAGCAAATCAAGTTACAGTTTCACCGGATGAAAGGGGGATGGGATATTCAGTCTGGTCAAGGATAGATTCTGAGAGTCTTGTCTCAAATGTAGTGAAATTAAATAAAATAAGGATCGTATAGAGCACTTTGCATGCTAAACTGAAACACTAAAGAATGCAACTGGAATTGCAGTTCTTGTGATAAAGAGGATGAGGCCATTGACGGGGTGGCCAGTTTGGGAAATAGTAGAAAATGCCAGAATGATGATTGTAGGCTAAACTAGATAGGGGCACCACCAATACATGCTGGGGGGTGATGAACCTGTAGCCTGAATCCTAATGGAGAATGTTGTACTGTACTGAATGTCTACCTTTTGTTCCTCTTGCCTCGGTCCCAACCACCTGTTCTTTACCATCTTCGGCCTCAGACATCTGGTTGAGGGCGCTATACGGCAAGATAACATACACCAATCAGCATATCAGCAGCTAAGCCTCCAGGTTGATAGCATCAGGGTTGAAGTTGGTGTCACTCACTATAAAAAGAGAAAGTTGGAGTTTTTTCGAGTACAATTGTCATATAAGTTTTTAGTACTTCTCATCAAGGGGACAAAACGGTCTCAGACTGTATTCCTGCTGATATCTGATATGAGTTAGAAAATTACAATGAGTTATTAGACACTACTCCAATGTGGACTCACAGATGGCTTCAAAATTCAACCCCCAAAATTTTTCTATATTCCCACTAACCCAATTTGTTCACTATATTGCATTTAATGTATTGCATGATAGATGCCTCAAATGAGACAATTTCGGTGCCCATTTGCAGCGAGAACAGCTTGCTTTCATCTAAAATTGTGCTTGGATTGACAACTCTCCGGTGCCTTTCCAGCTCAACAATTCCACCGAGATATTCTTGACATTGGACAATATGGTCTCAATGCGAGATACAGTATATCTAGAATCAATCTACCACGGATGGACAACTCTCAAGGTGACTTTCCAGTCAAACAATTTCCACCGAGATAACTTGACATTGACACTATGGTCTCAAGGCGAGATACAGTAATCTAGAATCACCTTCTACCACCACAGGACTACCAATAACAACGTTAGTGATGATTGCAGACCGTTGCTCCTATCAGGACAGGAGCGACTAATCAGAAAAAAAAATATGGAATGGTATGCTCCGACTTTGTTATTATTAACCAGTACTGATTTTCCCAGCACGTTTGTTCCTACGATACAACCCCAAAACCCCCTCCCATCTCTTACTGTGGCCCGCACTATAAAAGGAGAACAAAGCCTCACCTCACTCATTGAATACACAGTCCAAGAAATTATGCCACCATATATGAGTGTGTGTTCGTGTGACCATGCACAGAGCCCTCAGTATGCATTTGCTACATGTAACAGTTAGAGTAATTCTCAGGTACATTGTAACTGCTCCCAGGTCCAAACAAGACCAAGCAAGAACTACGGACAATTCGATTCCCCGGCCACTCTGAACGTAGAATGAAGGGGAACAAATTTTGTAATCATGCACTGTACAATAAAACCTCACCTACCCCACCCATATAGAACAGACAGACAAAGCAACTACTCCATGAGTAACTGAGCAAATTGGGACCTACTGGTTGAGCGCACCATTGGTGTCTGAACACAGTATTGTCCCCAATTGTTGTTTACCCCTGTTATCAAAAAACAGTATAATCCAAGCGAAATATTGCTTTCAGGAATATAAAATTGTGATGACAGTCGTTCTTTCAAAGGCAAAGGCTTACCTAGGGTGGTGGGCATAGGCAGTTCCAAAGGTGATTTCATGAGATTTGCTACAGTAAAAATGGGAAACATGTGGTAGAATCGAGGAGTCCAAAATGACCCCTGGAATGCTCCCCTGGCTATGCACCTGCTTCTTAAGAAAGTAAACACATCCACCATGAACTCGTATCATACTGTAGTTATATACGCCCTTTGAGAGGTTCCAGGGATTTACATGCATGAAAGTGGTGAGTGCATGGGACAAGGTTCGAAAAAAACTGACAGTAATTTCGAGGTCACCAGAGGTCAAATGTGCGATTATTGTGATTGTGCTAACTTTGTGGATTTGAACGAAAATGGACAGTTGGCCATTTGTGCTGGGATATACACGTCCGCGCTTTACCCGCCTGCACATGTCTAGTTTAATGGCTTCTCTAACGAGGATCAAAGGATGTTCCTGCGGGGATATATACAAGTTGGCGGCCACTTGGCGGTTTCGACTGCCTGCACATGTTCTGGTGAGTTTCATGTAGCCAGTACATCCTGAACCATTGTAATGTTGTAAAATTTAAGTACCACCATCAATAAGGAAACACTATTCCACTCCAGTCAACAGGAGCAAATCAAACAACTAAAGAAAACAGTTCATCAAGTTCAATGGCATATCAGTTTCTTATTGTTCAACCATAAAGAACAGCACTGTACCCACTACAAATCACTGGCTGGAGAAGAAACATGGTTTCCTTCAGAAAGGGGGAGAGGGAAATAAAATTATTATATACTTTTGTTTTGAAGCAGTCAGGAGTTTTTTGTGAGACTATAAATCGAAGCGCGGAGATTCGCACATATGGGACCAGATTAGGTTGAAGGAAAAAGCAAACCAATCTGTTTGGATTCAAGTTAAACTTTGTATCTATGGGTTCAGATTCGAAGTCAATCCAGGCTCATGCAGGAAGGGTTTGGCAGTTGACCATGTGATTGTGGGATCACAGGCAGTTGGCAACAGTATCTTTTCCTGTGCCTGTGACTGCTTTTTAACCCCTCATCTGACGAACCTGGGCGGTCCCCAGGGATAAAGAACCACTCTTTCAAGACGGATAAGAGTGGTAGAAGACACTTCAGGAAAGGGTATAATTACTGGGAAAATTGTGGAGAGGGACTCATTTACTTCATTGTTTGACAGCAAAGTTTACCAGTACTCTGACTCATCGATTCTCGTTGAATATTTGTGACTGCTTTCATATCGTAGGTGTAGTAGCGTTATCGAAAGTTCAAGGGAATACTGCATCGATGCATGAATGTCAGGATGGTAAATTCGAATGTTGAAGCACTATAAAGCAGAGAGCAGGCTTAACCCAGGAGTTCTATTGGCATGGCCCTCCTGACAGGTGAAAGGGCTGTTTTCGTGTACCCCTCGGTTTGGTCATTGATGCCTACAGTAGTAATCAACTTTGCTCTCACAACCGATTACAACGGTGATCAGGGATGTGCCCAGAAAATTCTGAGTACTGGTGAAACATGGTCACAAACGGAAGGGGGAACTCAAACGACGACGCATTGTACTGAATATAATAGAAAACAGGAGATAGTGCGGGTTAAAATTTGGCAATTTGTCATGAGGAGTAAAATGCCTGAGTGCCGCGTTACCAAACCGGTGCCCGCCCGGCGTGGGCACACCCCTGGGTGATAGAACCCCGAAATTGAGATATAAAGGCACCAGTTGCAGATTTATGCATTGACAGCAGGTGAGCAGAGTCACCCAACTGCATTAGCCTATTCTTCTCATACCATACGGTCGCATTAGAAGTTGACTCCACATCATAGTTTCTACGGTCGCCATCGGCTGAGACACACCGACGCCATGCCACAGAACAGTACTATGGTGACCATAGGTTAAGCGTACGGTAAGCTCGCATAGGTCTTGTGGTTGCCATAGCTTTCCAGACTCCTGACCATTGACTAGAGTCGCCATACGGACTCCACATTGGCACCTCGAGACTGGAGTCTATGTCCACCCACTTGTCACAGAATCAACGGCTGCCATAGGGCATCCCTATGGTGACCTGAGTCATTACTCCAAAAGGCCAGCAGATCGCAAGTCTTCGTGTCTCCAGGAATCGGAGTATGCCTTGCTGTAAGCTGACATTATGACTCAACTGCAGTGACCATGGAAATGATACGACAGCCTCAGAAATGCAATCGGCCATATAAATTTCTAACCACACAGCCGTCATAGTAAATGTGGACGCTGTCATTACAACGCACCAGTGTTATTTTTCTATTATGTGAAAACTCCAGATAATCAATCGTCAATTTTCAGCGAGTTTAAATAGACTTTTTATAAGGCCTATCAATTTGTTGGGTTCACTGGGAACAATGGCGTCTGCGACCTTTAAACCTTGGACGTCAAAACACTCTTCTTTACTGTTCGTGACCTTTCACAGCTGTTGTCATCATCAAATGTTTGCAGCAGCAATGTGTCTTGGAGCCCTGATAGTTAATAATTTATTTGCCCATAGTGAGAAGCATGAATGAGGGTGCACTTCCCTTGCGACCCCCGACTCACCCCCCCCCCCCCCCCACCCCCCCCCCACCCCTCCCTCGACAATCTCTCGGTATGCCACTGCTGGAACCTCCTTATACGAATCTACTGTTCTCCAACTCTTTTTCGGAGGACACTGCTTTCAAGCAGCCAAAATGCAACAATTTATTAGCCTCCAGTGTCAAAGCATATTACACTCTCTGTACTATGTATCAGACTTATGAGTGAAGGCAGCACAGTATCTACCAGAAACTAACCTTTTTGGTCGACACCTTGATGTTCAATACAGACCCTGCCCCATTCGGTGGTACGCAACGTGCGATTCAATTTTTCTAATGTTGACAAACACTCGGATGTTTTGAATATCCCTAACCATGACACTAAAATCATGCATGCCACCCTCTCTCTTAACCTGCTGACCTAGTGCCTAGCAGATTGGCCTGTGCCACTCTATTTTACTACTGGAACGCCCCGACATCATATTGTTTATTCTCTGAATGCGGTCTTACGACGTGTTGTGCCATGTCACAATGTCAACAAGTTTTTCATACATGTCGGGTCTAAGGTTATCCAAGCCGTCACAGGACTATTAGGCATTACCAACATTGACCCCTTCATGCCTAGACTCCCATAACCACCGGCTATATTCCAGTCATTTTGTTGACTTATTGGGACAATAAGGAATCTGAATTTAATCACTTCATGTTTCCTAAATGTTTTAAAGACATCCATTCAACACCTCAGACAGAAATCAGAAAAACATATTACGACAATGTTTTTGAACCTATTTCCCTGTTTTGTTTCATTTTATTCTTCTTTAGTCACAATGAATACATAATAAAGTCTGGTATATGAAGTAACAAACCTTGCGGGGACAAACACTGGATCCGGCAGGAATCCTGCTCTAAAGTTGGCTAGCCCAATGAATTTTTTTTTGCTTTTCATACGCTTTTGGAGCAACCCATTCCATGAATATTACTGTGTTAATTGTTCTCATACCACAGCACAGACAGCGACATACTGTACCACACCAATGACCTCCTAACAAGTGATCCATCTCCTATTACCTGGTCCCAGGTCACACACCACCACATGGGTCAGCCAGTGATCAACTAGTGATTACACTATAACATTGACCTGAATTTTTGCCGGTACGTCTCAGTTTGAGTGGATATATAAGCCAGTTTTGAACCTTGTTAGTGCACATCTCACTCTGAACAATTCAGGGAATAGACACGCTTCCCCCCATAGCAATATTGTTATCGCCTATTTTTAAAACCGTCCACCACATTTTAAACGCAAAAACCAATTTCATCCCATGTTTTCGGATGGTCAATCTTTATTGACTTACTGTTGATAAGTTTGGGGGAGATCTGTAAAGTTTGGATGTTTGGCACGATTGTGAACTTCCTCCGGCCACAGGGGTGTTCGGAAAATCGTTCTGGCACACTGTACGTTCAATGTGGAACTGCCATTGTGTTCCTCATTCTCTTTGACACAATATCATTAGAGGACAACTGCAGCGTGAATCCACAGAGAGGCTATTTGATGGAGAATGGAAAACTTATCTACTCGTGTCCGCACCCCTTTCAATACAACAATGTCCTATTTAGTTATTGTGGCCTGCCAAGTTTGGGCCATTAGCAGAGAACTTGGGAGAATCCCAATTGCGCAATAACAGATGACCGTCACATAATGCCATATTTGACATCACAGGAATTATGTTATGTATTTGATTGTTTTTCATTTTTTTGTTGAATAGTCAACATTACATGCCGTTTCTTTTGTCTCCTCTCACAAAAAGATCACCATCAACCACCTACCAACCCCCACAGCAATCCCTCTCTCATAGAATGAATGCTTTTCGCAGTGAAATTATGGTTTGAATTTCAATAGAAAACCAAGATTGTTTTGGCAGGGTTGTGCAAGTATGACTCATTTATTATTGCATGATGGGATGAATTCGATCTTCGCGCATACCATCTTAAAACAATACAAAAACTTCAAATGACTGTTACTCCGGATACAGAAAGTCCTATGAACTTCCAGTTTGGACGACGCTTTCAGTGTTTTTATCCAGCTATTAAACAGCCTCTGTCATATCACATCCTGCAGTTGTCCTTTAACATCTCAATAAACTCTAACTCCTAACTTGCTTATGTTCCAAAAACTTACTGGTTTGTGAATCTGTTAACTACGAATCCTTACCCATATTGCACTTTGGCACCCCACCCTGCGCCATTTAACATCTGGCAATTTTTAACAGTAGTCCGGGCTGGCAACCCTATCGTCCTTCTATTTTCTGGGTAACAAGGCGTCCCAGGGATTATGGGTCAAAGCCCGCGGTCCGACGAAGGAGGACGCCCCGTGATGGCCGCGAAGTGGGACGGTAGGGTGGGTTAACGTCCATATGGGACGTAATTTCGTAGTTCACCGATTCACAAACATTAAGTTCTTGTGAAAGCTATTTCACTACTCAATCTTACCCATCTTGCATCTTTGCACCAGACTATCCAAGGGCCACTGGAGGCGGTCCGTGCCGTCCGACCGGGGTGTTTGGTCAGGTCCGTAGATGCAAGAGCACCCTCTGCCGCTAGCCGAGACTGTGTTGGAGAGGCAGCATGAAACGAACTTCGTGTGGTACCCACCCCCCAGACCTCGCATACCGTCTCGCTAAGAAGCGTAGCTCGGGAGAACGAGGAGGGCCGACTCTCCTGCTTCGCAGTGCAACGGGGTAGTGCCATTTGAAACCCAGCGAACCTGCTCAAGATATGCGGCCTTGCGAGGCTCTCTATCCCACGAATGAGAAAGCTTCGATGCCGGAGAGAAAGCTGACTACATAGGAAGACGAGTGAAGTGGGTTTGACGAACGCACTTCGTTTTCACCCAGTACCTGTGCCGTGACCGCACCGGACACCCCACCTGACGCCTCCAACGTGGATAGAATTCCCGACGGTGGCAGAGGTAAGTCCCTCTTCTCGACGTGTGAACCGCGACCACGGACCGCCTTTTGGGTCGCCCCAGCCTCGCAGAGCTTACCTGGTTTCGGATGTCGAAAGGGTAGGTGCCCGGCTGCGACCGCAGGCTTGGGAGTATCAATCTGGCCCGGGAGGGGCCTGAAGAGTCGGATCACGGGTGAGCCCCACACACGGCTAGGGAGAGTCGATCTGGCTTAGGAGGGCAGAAAGAGTCGTGCATGCCGATCCTCTGTAAGTAGGGCCGACCCTCCCACCGGAGGAAGGGAGGAGCGGAACTACGGCTATGGTAAGCTGGGATGAACCAATAATAACAGGGGATCGAGACCCAAGGGAGCGGCAGGAAGAGTGGGACACTGCGTTGGAGAGTCGGCAGGCTCGTTCCTCGGCTCGGTAGAGCTGATCTCACCAGGAGGGCAGAAGAGTCTGTACCCACTGCTCTGGTTGGAGTCGGCAGTCCGATCCTCGGATCGGTAGGGCGACTAACACAGGAGGGCAGGAAGAGCGGGCCTCACGGCTCAGAGAACGGGGGAAAGTCGAACCGCGCCTCGGGAGGGTTGATCTGGCTCAAGAGAGTCGGAGAAGGTGGGATATGAAAGTGCTCCGGAGGGGTCGGGAGGGCTAACCACGGCCAGGGAGGAGAGACGTCGGGCCGCAGGCGGCTGATAAGTCAGACCAAGGAAAACCAACTGGAAAACGGGGGAAGGTCCGACAATAGGCTCGGAAGAGGTCGTCAAATCAGGAGGGGCCGACGAAGTCCGACCCAGACCCCGGAGGGTAGGAAAGAGGTCGACACCACGTCTCGAGACGGCCAACGAGATGGTTCACGGCTCTGGCGAGCCTACCCACGGCTCCGGGGGCAAGACCCAGGTTCGGGGAAGGGCGGAAGAGACGGTTCACGGCTGAAGGGCCAGACCCGCTCTGGAGTCTCCAGTGAGACAAGTCCCGCGGAAACACGGAACGCCCCACCTCCGTGGCACTCCGCTGTCAGAGGGGTCCGGCCTAGCCCGGTATGTAAACGTAGGGCCGGCTGTAGGGAGTACGGCTACCTCGGGGTAAGCGGGTGCTCCGTAAATGGGGCGGGACGGGTTCGTCTTCAGCGAAAGGGGCCGGGTCGGTCGAGCGAACGTGCTGACTTAGGAAAAAACGAGTCCGACGTGAAGGTGATGACTGCGTTGAAGTAAGGACATTGGGTTCCACGGGAGTAGAAGGCAGAGACGGCTGCAGAGAGCACGGCTATCGGTGTGAAGCCGGTGCTCCAAACGGGCCGTTTGTATGGTTCTGTCCCTCAGCGGACATGTCGGGTCGATCGAGCGAACGTGCCGGCCTCGGGGAAAAGGGAGTTGCGACTGGTGAAGGTGATAACTGACGCCCCAAAGAAGTAAAGGGTTCACGGAGGCAAGAAAGAGCGGACGAGATTAATCAGCCAGAGACGAGGACGTCGGCGGAGGACTGGTACTAGGTTAAGTAGGTCCAACTAGGCGAGGACGTAGTCGCCAGCCAAACTCGGCAGTCATATGCGGCCAGTTTCCTGTGTTGAGCCCCCGACATTGAGATATAATGCACCATATTGCAAGATATTATGCAGTTGACACAATGGATCAAGTCCCCAACTGCATTTCCTATCTTCTCATACCATATTAAAACGTCCGCATTAGAATTTGACTCCACATCATAGTTTCTACGGTCGCCATCGCTGAGACACACCGACGCCATGCCACAGAACAGTACAAATGGTGACCATAGGTTAATCGTATACGTTAAGCTCGCATTAGGTCCCTTGTGTGTTGCCATAGTCTCTTTCCAGACCTCCTTACCATTGACTAGAGTCGCCCATACGGACCCACATTGGCAAAGCCTCGAGACTGGAGTCTATTTCACCCACTTGTCACAGAATCCACGGCTGCCATAGGGGGCATCGCCTATGGTGACCGAGTCATTACCCAAAAGGTCCCGCAGTCGCAGTCTTCCGTGTTCTCCATGAACTCGGATATGCCTTGCTGTAAGCCATGACAATGTACGGCTAACTGCCAGTGAACCATGGAAATGATACGACAGCCTCAGAAATGCAATCGGCCATATAAATTTCTAACCACACAGCCGTCATAGTAAATGTTGACCTAGCATAGGCCATTTACAGCAACAGTGTTTTTAATTTCTATGGATGTGAAAATCCAGATAATAAATATAATCAATTTTCAGAGAGTTTATAGACTTTATAAGGCCTATAATCAATGTGTTGGGTTCATCCCTGGGAACTCAATGGCGTATGCGGAACTACCTTGAACCTTTGGTAACGCAAAAAAACTCTTCGTTATTGTTCATCAGGAACCTTTCACATCTGTTGTTCATCCAAATGTTTCAGCAGCAAATGTGTCTATGGAGCCCATAGTTTGATAATTTATTTTGCCAATAGGTGAGGCTATGAATATGGTGCACTTCCCTTGCGACCGACCTCGACCCCTCCCCCCCCCAGCCCCCTCCTAGAACAAATCTCTCGGTATCCACTGCATGGGAACCCTCCTTATTTAATAATCTACTTGTTTCTCCAACTTCTTTTTCGGTAGGACCTGTTCGTTCCAGCAGCAAAAATGCAACAATTAATTAGCCTCCAGTGCAAAGCAATACACACTCTCTTTCTCATGTCTAATAAGACTTATTAGTGAAAGCAGCACAGTATCTACCAGAAAACGACAGTTTTTTGGTCCACAATAATGTCTCAATACAACCCTGCCCACTTCGGGTGGTCGGCAAAAGTGCAGATTCAATTTTCCAAATGTTGACAAACACTCGGATGTTTTGAATATCAACATACCATGACACTAAAATCATCATTCCACCCTCTCTCTTAACCTGCTGACCTAGTGCCTAGCAGATTGGCCTGTGCCACTCTATTTTACTGGGAAACGGCCCACGATCATCAATAAGTGTTTATTCTCTATGCGGTCGTATACGTGTGTGCCATCACCATGTCCAACATAGGTTTTCATACATGTCGGTTATAACGGGTATCCAGCCGCACTGGACTATTAGCTATCCACACATTTCACCTCATGCCTAAGAAGCTCCCATACCACAGGCTATATTCAGTCAATATTTGGTTGACTTATGGGACAATAAGGAATCTGAATTTAATCACCTCATGTTTCCTAAATTTTTTTAAATACATCCATTCAACACCTAGACATAAAAATCATAAAAAACAATATTAGCACAATCGTTTTTGACCTTATTCCCTGTTTGTTTCAATTTTATTTCTTCTTTTAGTCACAATGAAATACATAATAAAGTCTGTTAGATGAAGTACAACCATTGCGGGAACAACCTGGAAATCCGGCAGCAAATCCCTGCTCTAAGTTTGCGAGCCCATGAATTTTTTTTTTTGCTTTTCAGGCTTTTGAGCAACAATTCCATGAATATTGACTGTGTTATTGTTCTCAATACCAACAGCACACGAACATACTGTAACCACACAATAGCTCCTAACAAGTGATCCATCTCCTATTACCTGGTCCCAGGTCACACACCACATGTGTCAGCCGTGATCAAGCTAGTGATGACCTATAAACAGTGACCTGATTTGGCAGGTATCTCCTCATGTATTGAGTGGATATGAAGCCAGTTGTGAACCTTGTTAGTGCACATACTCACTAACTGAACAATTCAGAATATACAAGTTCCCCCCATGAGCAATATTGTTATGGCCTATTTTTAAACGTCACCATATTTGAAACCGCAAAACCAATTTAATCCCATGTTTCGGATGTTATTGACTTAAATGGGTATAGTATTGGGGGGAGATCGTAAAGTTTTTGTGTTGGCAACTATTTGTTACCTTCCGGCCAGCAGGGGGGTTTTCTGAAGATCTTCTCACACTGTACGTTCACGTCAAACTGCTATTGTTCCATCAATGACCTTGACACAATATCATTAGAGGACAACTGCAAGCTTGAAAACAACCGAGGCTATTTTGTTATAATGAAACTATCTACATGTCAAACCCCCGTTTCAATACAATGTTTCCTATGTGGAGTTATTGGCCTTCAAAGTTTTGGGCCATGAAGCAATAATTTGGGAGAATCCCAATTTGCGCAATAACTCATGACGGTCATCATATGCCATAGGTGACTTCACAGGAAATTATGTTAGGTATTTGATTGTTTTCATTTTTTTTTGTTGAATAAGTCAACATTTACAGGGTTCCTGTTGGTCTTCCTCTCACAAAGTAACCTCACCACCTACCAACCCATACCAAAGCAATCCTCTCTCATAAGAATGAAATGCTTTTCGAATGAAATTAATGTTTGAATTTATAGGAACAAGATGGTGCAGGGTTGTGCAAGTATGACATCAAATATTATTGCACATCTTGGATTGGAATTTCGATCTGCGCAATACCCATGCTTCCCAATCAAAAACTTCAAAATGACTGTAACTCTGTAACAGAAGTCCCTATGAAACTTCCCAGTTTGGACATGACGCTTTCAGTTTTTATCCAGCTATTAAACTAGCCTCTGTATAATCATCCTGCAGTTGCCCTTTACCATCTCAATAAGACTCTAACTCCGACTGGCTTATTTCACAAAACTTACTGGTTTGTTAATCTGTGGCACTACGAGACTTCCCCCATATTGCACTTTGCACCCCCCGCCCGCGCCATTGAACATCAATCTGGCAATCTTTTACAGTAGTCCGGGCTGGCAACCCTATCGTCCTTCTTTATTTTTCTGGGCTAGGCGTCCAAGGGATGTGAGGTGCAAAGGCTCGCGGTCCGACGAAGGAGGACGCCCCGTGATGGCCCGGAACGTGGGGACGGTAGGGTGGGTACGTCCAATATTGGGTAAGTATTCGTAGTTCACAGATTCACAACCAGTAAGTGTTGTTAATCTATTCCCTTACTTCAACTTACCCCCCATATTGCACTTTCACCAGCCTAGCACAGGGCCACTGGATGCGGGTCCGTGCCGTCACGAACAGGTTTGTTGGTCCGTTCCGTAGAATGCCGAGCATCCCTCTTGCCGGCTATGCCTAGACGTGTTGGAGAAGCAGCATGAAAACGAACTTCGTGTGGTACACGCCCCACAGACTAACGCTCCGCATACCGTCCTCGCAGGAATCGTAGCGCGGGATACTAGGAGGGCCGACCTCCATGCTCGCGTGCAAACGGGGTAGGCACATTGTTGGAACCCGAGCGAAACCTTGGACCTCAGAGATATGCGACTTGCGAGGCTCTCTATCCACGGAATGAGAAAGCCTTTCGATGCCGGAGATAAAAGCTGACTACCTAGGAAGAAGAGTTGTGTGCGTTTGACTACAAACTCGTTTTCAACCATTACCCAGTGCCTGCCGTTGGGGGGGGGACCGCACTGCTCACGGAAACCCCACACCTGACGCCTCCCACCTGGAAGAAATTCCTACGGTGGCAGAGGTTAAAAAAAGTTCACCTCTCTCGACGTGTGGAACCCGACCCACGTACCCCGTGGGGTCGACCCACCGCCTCGATAGAACTGACCTGGTTCGGAATGTCGAAAGAGTAGTTGCGCGGCTTGCGAACCGCAAGGCTTTGGAGTACCAATCTGGCCCGAGTCGGATCACGGGTGAACCCACCCACGGCTCGGGAAGAAGTCTATCTGGCTCAGGAGGGCAAAGAGTCGGCAGGGCCCGTCCTCCCCCCTCTGCTCAGTAGTGCCGACCTCACACAGGAGGCAGGAGCGTCGGACTACGTCGATGAAGCTCGGATGAAGCCAATCCCAGGTGGAATGATTCCCAATGGGAGCCGGCAGGAAAGTGGACCACTGCTCTGCGAGAGTCCGGCATGCTCGATCCTCGTCTCGTAGAGCTCAATCTCAACCCAGGAGGGCAGGAAGAAGTCTGACCACTGCTCTGTTGAGTCGGCAGGCCGATCCTCGGGCTGCTGTCGGGCCGATCATCACACAGGAGGGCAGGAAGAGTCGGGCTCCGCTCCTGCAGCCCTGATGAGCGAACCACTGCAAGCAGGGGAGCTGGCTTCTGATGGCTTGAAGAGTCGTCCGCGGCGTTCCAAGAGAGACGGGAAAGTCCAACCGCGGCTCGGGAGGGTTGATCTGGCTCAAGAGAGTCCGGAGAAGTGGGATGAAGGCTCCGGAGGGGTCGGTAGGGCCTACCCTCGGCCCGGTAGAGCCCGTCTGGCCCAGCGGCTGAATAAAGTCAGACCCTGAACTGGAAAACCGGGAAGTGCCGACCATCGGCTTCGGAGAAGTTCGTCCAAATCATGAGGGCCGACGAAGTCCGAACCACAAGCCCCGGAGGGTCGGAGAGGTCACACACCCGGATCGATACGGCCAACAGAGATTTTTTTCACGGCTCTGGAGAGCTACCCCGGCTCCGAGGGCAGAACCCGGTTCGGAAGGCCGAAGCGACGACGGTTTCATCACGGCTCTGATGGGCAGACCCGCTCTGGAGTTTCTAGTGAGACAAGTCCCAGCTGGGAACACGGAACGCCTCACCACCGTGGCACTTCGCTGTCAGCAGGGTCCTGCCTAGCCCCCGGGTCTGTAACGCAGGCCGGCTGTAGAGGGCACGGCTACCTCGGGGTAAGCCGGTTGCTCCGTAAATTGGCCGGACTGTTCTGTCTCTCAGCGAACGGGCGTGGTCCGTCGAGCGAAAACGTGCTGACGGTTCGGAAAAAGCGTCCGACGGGAAGGTTATGACTGCGTTAGTAAATCCTTGGGTCCACGGAGTAGACGGCAGGAGACGGCTGTCAAGAGCCAAACGGCTCCTCGGGGGGAGCCGGCTGCTCCGTAACCGGGCCGTATGGTTCTGTCCTCAAGCGGACATGTCGGGTCGATCGAGCGAACGTGCCGGGCTCGGGGAAAGGGCGTGCGACGTGAGGTGATAACTGCGCCAAAGAAGTAAAAGGGTTCATCGGAAAAAGCGACGAGATCTACGCGATAGAGTCACTTGTATAGCGTCAGCGTGCGAAGTCTGCCCGAACTAGTAACTATGGTCGGAGAGACCGAGAACAGTCTCCTCCGGCGATGCGGGACCTTAACACCGTCCCTCCCCGAAAAAAAAAAAAACGAAAAAAATACCGCCAGCGCTAAGTCTCTCGCCCTAAGGTTGATCGGTGGATCAACGGCAACTAACAAGGATGCTGTCCCTCCGACCCCCGGGACTACCGCGTGTGATAGCCTAGCTCGCCGCTTCGGTTTTTTGTAGAACACAACTGCTCCACTGAGTCTCGCAATGCCTGACAGAAGACCTCCCGCGCTACGGGCGTTTTCTG
>JAODTK010002303.1:0-13553 GCA_026419785.1 Sclerodactyla briareus | reverse complement strand
ATTCTGCATTGTAAGCTACGTTCATCACTAAGGTAAACAAAGGCGACGGCAAACGGGGATCCGGTATCACTGTTTCAGCAATTGACGTGCTAAAATTATTGCCGCATCTGCGAAACATTAATCACCACAGCAAAACCACACGTGCAGTGTGGGCCTACACCTGTAGAAATGGTGGGGGGGGGGGTGGGATTCGCGTATCCCTGGCGCTTATCGTTGTCTTCCCCCGGGAAAAAGGAGGGAAGAGGAAAGAAGGAGGAAAAACGAAAATAATACTATAATAATAGAGGACTTGCATAGAGCTCTAATGCAAAAAACCTCAGCGCTTACTAGCATAAAGAAACTGGGGCAGAAAGACAAGAAGAATCACAGAGGACAAAACAGGAAGAAACACACAACAAAACATAACAGGAAACACATTCCAGCAGAAAGTGCTGAGTGAAAATAAACGTTTCTAAACTAGACTTGAAAGTAGTTACAGTCGAGACAGACGGACAGATTCAGGAGGTATTCCCCCAGGAAGGCGCAGCCAGAGGCGAATGAACGACCACCGTAGAACTTGGTGGATGAGCGAAACGTGACTTTAAGCTGTTGCTTGGAAAATTACCTTAGGGATCTGACAGGAACTGTAACTAACAGCTCATGAGATTAAACTAGGAGCCCTGCAGTTGATTGCTTTTATATGATTAGAAGGATCTTAAAAGCAATCTCCGCCTTATGGGACCAGTGAGCCGTAGCGCATGGAGTGAAATGCTCATGACGAGGAACACAGCGAATAAGACGAGCGGCAATGTTCTGCACTCGCGAGGCATGTAAATAAGATGGTCAGTGGTCCTCTGATCGAGGTACTAACGACTGTTCCCTACATTCTAATTGCATCAGGGCGGCTTACAATGGTTTGCACATTACTAGACATTCTAAAGGAGCCATTATCATTCCTAAATTGGGAAGCTTGAGATCCTTTCAACAACACACATTGCCGACTTTCATGGTATGGATGCCAAGAAGCATTACTAAATGTGACGAGAAAGTAGATAAACTGTCCTCTTCCATCATTCAGCAAAAGCATATTGGAATGGTACCTATGATCTAATATCCGTGATACAGATTTGAGCGGGATTTGACAGGTAGAAACCCGCCTTGATATCCGGAATTACCTCATCTCCGGAAACCTCAGAAAACTTTGTTAATCTGGTCCTGCATTACCAGTAGAAACTACAGCGAGAGGTGCTGTAGATCCGGATCCAGACCATCACGGTTTCCTGAATCTTACTACTGTGACAAAAATCATTGAACGCATTAGCCAATTTCACACAGCTTCATCATGAGCAGGCATGGATCTTTGTTTTTAATGGCACTGAACAGTTCTTTTGATCAACTGTGAACATAAGATCAGTGTGTAGGCGGCTTTCTCGTACGAGGAGACTCTTTTACTTTACTTACACTAGTCCAGATTAATTTCCTTGTCTACAGCAAGTCTGGACTGCAGCCACTTGCCTTCAAGACGACGCTCTCTCTTGGCTGCACGGGAGAGTATCAAAATACCATGGTGCATGAGGACGACGAAGAACAGTCCTATCCACTAGCGGCCGCATGGCTTTCAAGGGCACTAGCCAGGATTTTTTGTTCTCCGCGATCCAGGGAATCGAGTCCAAAGCATGTTGCCATAAGTGAAAGAGAGGTCTGGATGTGAGCACAGGATCTCTCCTGCTAAATTAATGAAGAGCCGGGTTTGTTATTTGCTTGAGCAAGGCTTTGGACGGTGCAGATTTGAGACACACTTTCGATTGCACAGTTGTCTGACGGTAATCCATGGTGTAAGGTTAAAACAACTTACAGCTGTGTCCTCCCTGAAGATGAGTGGGTCAGGTGTGATTGCAGGTATGCTTGGGCTCACGAACTTGTTGCTGAAGGTTGTAAGTATCAATAAATTGAGAACTTAGAGCATCACGGCCTGCACATCAACATAAATTGAATCCTCTGTCAGTACATTTGGGGTAGATCCTGTCAGTCAAAATCAGTAGGGAAGAAAAATTCTTCAAAGACATGAGGAATTAGCTATTCTTATTGTTTGGAGGGGGTCGTAAAAAACATAAGATGAAAATATGTGGCAGAGAAGAGATGGTTACATGCATAATATTCAAAGGAATTGAAAACATACATATGTCGTTGACATTCACATGGTGACATCACTATCAGAAGAGCAATCCACCACCTCTCTACCAGCACGACGATGAGAATCGAGAAATCCATAGGTTAGGCAAAGTGTTTTGAAAGTCGGCCATGAACCTGATCATCTCTGTGGTCGCCAATCACCAAGTTCAGTAATGGCCAACACACAAGTGGGCACTATAACGAAGTCACATAAGAAAACTTGTTTTTGGCACGAATTGATCTGGCTTCCAAGATGCAAATCGAACCTGAGGATAATATGTAGTGCCAGAAAAAAAAGCTGCAGCTCACCGAGATATAGAAATAAAAAAGGGGAAGGACCGAAGATAGGTGGTAAAGGTACAGGGAAAGAGATTGAAAAAGAAAAGGACAGGAAAGTCATGGGAGATGCTTGTCTATGTCTGTTAAGTAATTTCGAAGCTTTCCCGATATAACCTTCATATAGAGATAGGTGCATCAATGCATATCAAACGGACCAAGATTGGGCCATTTTCTGCAATCTTGGGACCTTTGGGGCAATTTTTGGGCCCAAAAAACTATTCCGTTTTGAGGCTCTGTGATGCCCTGTCATTCTATGCTATCCATCCATCTATTCTGTGAACTTTGCTTTTGGGGCACAAAATGTTCGTGCTTTGTTGAATCTTGACCATACTTGGTCACAGTGTTTTCACACTGGTGGCATCGTTGACCACTTGAAGTTCAAGGTCAAATGGCATTGAAGGGCACAATGGCCACTGAGTGGAAAACGTGCGGAACGCTACTTCACTACAGATTTTGGGTGCACAGTGCTTATGCTTGGCATAATGATGTCTATCATCGTACCTCAGGGTGTTTCATAATTTTGGGCTCGAAGGCCCACGTGTTTCCCGGGACCCAATTTATGAAATTTCACACAATGGTACTTGAATGCATTTCCTCCACCCTTAATTAATAATTATTTTCATCAAATGTTACTGTAATGTAATGTTACTTGGGTAGAGGGCCATTGGGGTGTTCAAGAAATTTTGGGCCCAGTGCCCCAGTTGGGCCATAGGACCCATTATGTTAAATACCTCAAATCTTGTATCTCCTACGAACTTTGGTGCACAGTGCTCACATTCATTCATAATGATAGTCTAATATGGTCGATATATACATTGTGGTGTTCAGAATTGGGACCAAAGCCCGTGTGGGCCCGAGGGCCCATTATGTGGAATTACGGTACTACGCAAATGCTCCTCTTTTTTCAAGTTGGTGCTCAGTACTGAACATTTGGTCATATGATGGTTTGGTGTTCACAGTACCGACATTTGTCATAATATGGTTTAACGTCGTAAACCTTTTGGGTGTTCAGAATTTTGACCAAGGTCCTACTTGGGCCCGATGGCCCATTTGATTAAATTTTTCATACAATGTTACTTGAAATTCATCTCCCCCCACAAGCTTCCATTGATTTTCTTCAAAGTACATGGTATTGGTTGGTCCTTGTATGTGTTCAGGAATTTGGAGCCCAGGTGGCAGTTGTTTGTGTTTGTTATTGAGATTTTTCCTGGTAACGTGCGATCCCGTGCCACTTGCCCTACATTTTTTTAGCTCAAACCAGCAATGCTGTTAGTTCTTTCGGGGTCTCTTTTCCCTGTTTGCCCGGACTTTGATGCAACATCAGATCGTGCCGTTAGAGTCAAACAGTACATCTGATGGAAGAATTAAAACAGTCATTCTTTGAGTGGATGTTGGCCAAACTTGGACCCAATGCATTTATTCTTAGACAACTTTGACTATTGAAGGTGAAGGTCAAGGGGGGGGGGGGGGGGGGGGGCGTTAAAGGGGGGCATCAAATAGGTCACTGTTGAAATTCAGTGAAGTTCAGAAGAAAGACTGTCACTTGTTTTCCTCAGATAAAGCCAAATGTCTTTTTATTGCTCTCTCTATTGCATGCGTAATTGTAGTTTTTAATTAGGTCATTATACCATTGCATGTAGAAAGTGGAAGATGATTGAGAATAGGCAACACCCATCAATGAGATGCCTTCCCTCCTAAAATGTGCAATATTATGACACTTAATATGATGATTTATATGAATTTGCTAATATGAATATTACCAAAATGCCAATCACCTTCCACACCGGCTAAATATGCCTGTAGGTTTATTGCAGATGCAGCATTAACCAGTAATGTGTGGTTAATGCAAGAATATTGTGGAACCTATCAATACCTGAAAATAACCCCCCCCCCTCCTCTTGTTGTGGGCAATGGACAGGCAACCCTAAAAAGAGGCTGTAAGTGTAATAATAATCATCCCAGAGCATGAAGTAGAGTTGCCCATCCTTGAAAAAATGAATAGGATTTGACAATCATGAAATGGAATAAGTGCACCCAATAAGATGAGTCAGGCCCATTATAATGTTGTATTATTGTGTGTTGTGCAATATGAATATAGACACCTCCCCTCAAATTATTATATTGAGTGCAAATAAGGGAAAAAAGTACCGTGCCATAATTCCTCCTCCCCAACCTGGGTCTTCCCACCCTTCTCTCTTAGGAAAATAGAATAAGTGTGTGTGTGAAAAATTATCGTGCAATTGCATTCAGCAACTGCCCACAATCCCACTGCTCCTAGCAAGTGTAAAGGCACGCTATCATTTATGATTTTAATATAGAACAATGCTCATATGGATATGAGTTGGCCCTCCCCCGGAAAAAAAACTTGCAACCCACTCCCCCTACCCCAGAACCAAATGCAGTAATGCAATTGTGATAATGATCAGTATTTGTTGGTCATGCTGAGATGAATATGATATGAAACCCTCCCCTTGACAATGTGGATCAAGTTCAATAGAAATACCCTGACAGCAAACGCCATCGCGCCTCCCGGGGCTGGGATGGCAGTGTGGCAATACCTCTATATACGATCGGTTACAGTACTAACAAATTAATGCTTTGTGAAAAAGCAGTAGATAAGTATAATCAGGCAATAATTAGCGTTTTCCCCACTCGCAGAAGTAATTTGGGGGCACAAGGCCATTGCCCCAAAAATCCGACGGCCATGTCCTTTGTGGCCCCGGTCCTCACCCTTGCATATCTGGCTCACTAATTGCCAATGTGTACAGCCTCTACTACTGCTACGATGGAGTAATAGCTTGAACACAACAGACCCCACATGCTAAATTTGAAAGCTAAACCTGTTAGATACTTCTTGCATGTAACTAGATTATGTACATTACTAGCTGAACATAACTCGATAGGTACACACGGGAATGCCCCGAGAAATGCACTTTTCAGCGCGCATGAACATTTCGGGCAAATATTCTTGCTCAATCGTATCAACCAGGCCTGGCGCTAGCCCTTAGGTTGTCCTAACCTAAGGCTCCCCCCTTCGCCCATGGCAAATTCCTATTCCCTCGCTGCACACCTGGAACCAGTAGAGTTTGCCACATGCGAATTTTATTTTTCCCTCCGGTTCATGGTTCTTTCCTTCCTTTGCCTATCTTTTTCACTCTTTTTTCTTTTTCACCTTACCCACCTATCTTCTTGCCTTCCCCCTTTCGTTTTTCCTCCTCTTCTTTCTCAGCTTCCTTACTTTTCACCGGGTGAGGGAGAACGATTCCCGCTAAGGATATGTGAATTCCTCCACGTTGTACAGGTGTAGGGCCCAACACTGCACGTATAGTTTCGCTGCGTGCGTTATTGTTTTTCGCCATCATACTTTTTAGCTGTCATATGTGAACAGTGATGCCGGAATACCGTTGCCGCTGCCGTCGCTGTTGCGTTACCACTGCCGCGTTCGTTGCCGGCGCCGTTATATTGAAGTAAAGCCAGCCTATGAATACGCTACAAATGAAAACGATATTTTTAGTACTAGTTTCTCAGCCCTCGCCCCTCGGTCATCCACTGCGAGGAATGAGACGTTCGAACATATTTGGCAATAAAGTTTATGACGCGGGGTATTCCAATTGAGTTCCAATTTTAATCGCACACCCTACACTCATAGACTGAGAGTCGTAACAATCTTGTCCTGCACGACTGATGATGTCATCCTAACAATATATGTTTCAACTGGCTATTTGTCTTCATTACCACGCGGTCTTATACACTGCTGTTCACTGCGTTTACAGAGAAAGAAAGAAAAAAAGCCTTTTTTCCATTATTTTTCTTTTTATTTGCGTATCTCTGTCCCCCAGTCGGGGAGTTCTCCGTAGCGCGTTGTTAGCGCATCCGCAGTCTCCTGTATTTTCTAAGGCAACTTCTGGAAACTCAGCGCCAAATAGCTTTTAAATACACACCACGCGCTTTTTTTGTGTTGTGTCATAATGTCACTATAATGCTTATTATTTTGAATGAATATTTGTTTTAATAACGTTTTCACTGATTTTTGTTGTCTACATATATTCCGGCTGAAGAAGACCCAAAAAGAGTAGAGGTCGAAATATACGGATTAACTATTTTTCGCGTTGGTTAATCAGTAACATCATTCTTATCGCACTCTCTATATTAATATACATCATATACACATACATATACATTTTTCGCAGTCTAAAAATCCGTTCCTATGCAGTACCTGATCTAACACTCCCATCCTGAGGTCACGTCTTTCTCATAGCCTGAGTGATTTTTCTGCTAAATCTGACTGTGCAATGCCAAGAGGTCGTGCACTTTTAAGTTTATGTACAAAGCGTAATTTGATACATCAATGCTTCGAGTCACCTTTATAATCGAAATTGCTTTTGCATTTTCCAACTGGAGGGAATTTGTATTACGTCTATACTGTTTTGATAGTATGTGCGTAAAACTCCCAGTAATCTCATGTGCACTCTCTTTAAAATTTCCACTGATACCATCAAGGCACTGGCTTTACTGAATCCAAATTCTTCCCATATTTAAATTACAAATTCCTCTGAACCTCTGGAATGTGGAAGTTGCAAATCGTCTGGCAAACTTGGAAGACACAAATTGTAACACGTCATTTGCGTCTACTCTCATCTGAAAAGCACTCTATTATATTTACTGGCACGGAAGTCAAAAAAGAATTAAAAGATCATCTACACTGCGGGTCCGAAATCTCATTGTCGTGCATGACCAATAAATTTGGACTGTTATAACCTTTGCATACATGTGTCCGTCGACTGAACATTGCGACCAATTTACCACAGTGACTTGTTTAAAACCGTTGTTCATGGCCGATCGCTTGATGAAAATGTTTTTTTGCTTGTCTCGCGAATCACCTATGTCACTTCATTTCTTCTCCATATCGATAGGTGTCTGATTATTTCCCCCCTTTTTGGCTCTATACGCCTATTAATTTTTCACATCACGATATGATTGGTAGCCATCTGGTTGTGTTTCCTTTTCACTCTTTTTTACTCTCATGGTGCAATGTCTATTCACACATCATTTCCCAGTTTTCGGACTGCCATATCTTACATGTTACAACAACCAGGTGCTACGGGGAATATCTGATGTCCGGAGGCGAATGACACCTCATCAATATTTTGATAGTCTATATTTGATGCGTTCGTGGTTGTGTTTTCTTGTTGTTCTCCGATCATACTGCGATGTGAGTTACACGGTGTAGTGATCACTTCATAGTGACTCGTATACCTTCACATTCGTTACAAACGGTTCCGGTTGGTTAAGTATAAGCATGGTCTATCAACGTAGCAGACCTTTCTTCTCTCGTGTCCCTCTGGACAGCCGGGACAGAGGTACAGAGGGGAATCAACCAGAGGTCGGGTATCTCTTCACTTGTCTACTAAGTCCCATCATGGAAACCTATCAACGAAGATGCCTTACATTGTAGTGAGCGTATCACATGAACACACCTGCAGAAACAATCAAGAGCCAATTAGATGTCACACTATCACACCGACTGGGCATGAGGACCGTACTGCCGATCTCGATAGGGTATCGGCCAGGACCCTCTCGATAAGTGCCAGAAATACTTACATCATATTTAACAAATTTACGACTTGACGATGAATGCTACAAACGACGTTCCGGGACATTGAGGTAAGAATTTTAATTCCTCTTCTCCGTGTCAATAATTACAACGATAATAATATCATTATGACATGTTTTTAATTGATGCACTATCCACGAAATTGACTATTCAACCGGTACTCTTTAATTCTACATACCTCCCATCCGCGTATGTAATGGCTGCAATGTTGTCAAAGTAAGTTACAAACAAAATCCTTTTTATTGTCACAACTTTCAGTTTTCTATTCATAAGTCTTTGACAGCTTTTTGGCACAGTTGTCACGTCGTCTTGGGCATGGGTAAAGATGTTGATTCTTGTGCTGTCTCCGCACTTGTGGTGGTGGTAATGATCTCTTGTGATGGGGGCGCCGGTACGGCGTCCTTGAATGTCTACGAGACCTCCCATACTGTAGATTCGACTAGATCTGTTTGCTAAACCTGGACCTAATTTAGAAAGGACGAAGAGGGCATTCATAGTTATTATACATGGTTTGTTTCTCTGAAACAATCAAGGGCACTGGAGATATGGTGAGGACCCCCATCAAATATGACATCAATATTCCTCAGGACGAATTTGTGCTTTGTAAAGCAAAACTCGCTGACGTTGGGGTATAGTACTTATAGTCTTCCTGGCAATAAAAGAGAGTTCCCATTTTCTGGAAGCAGTGCGCGATAGATTTGACATGGGCGTTCCACGACAATTATCGCAGATTCCCATTCCGAGAATGCAAAACATCGGACTGCGGTGTTAAGAAGTCTTTACCCCTCGATGTTTAAAAGCGCTTAGCGGTCGAGACGTTCTTCAGGGTCTTGAACAGTGTGTCTAAGTTTGTCAACTTTCCGCCAACTCTTGACACCCCCAATAACGTTTTTAATCTTTATGGGAAAAGGTATATTGATCAGAGTGAAGTAATGACAGAGGGGTATCCATGACGCTTTGCAAACAACAAGTACGGGTTCGAATCCAGCAGTTCACCAGACTATTTTCCTAGCTGGCTGTACTTGCAGTTGTGAGGCAGTAGACTTCTGGGGTAACACGGTCTGTCCACGGATTTTGCAATACGATTTCGGTCGGTCATGACCACTCACGTTGAACTTGAACTCCCGCTCCCCAGGTTCGGGGACTGGAGTTCTCCTGATCATTTCCTCTGAGAGGACGTCCAAATGGCGGTTTCCGTAGCCGGTGCTTGGGTATACCCTGCTCGATATTATCTTCGTACACTCGAGAGTGAAAGTGAGTGGTCGCCCAGTGCTCATCCACGATACTTTTGCCAGGTTCTCTATTGATCCTTACGGTCGCTTCCTGACCCCGTAGAATTCAAATCAACTCAATCAGGCCATGATGGAATTAATTAGATAGGTGAACACACTCTTGACGTTGGGCTGGTCGGCAGAATAGTAGGTATGCAGCCGTCAGGGATGTAGACGGCTTGGACAAGCAGGTAGGGCAAGGCAGCTAAGTAGGCCCATAAGTGGGCAAGCAGACAGGCAGGAGGGCAAGTAAGCAGGTATGACTGGCCGTCATACAGGCAACAGGCAGTTGGACAAGTGGGTTGGCAGGGTAAGTAGGTAAGTAGGTTATAGATTGCAAACAGCAAGTCAGGCATGATGAAGGTAGGTACTAGATGTGTGGGTATTGGTGTCCTTTATCGTTATATTCCTAGTAAATGTGTTCGTAAGAGATGAAAACTTTCACTTGTTAACTAATGCTGACGATACAGTGATTACAGGGTACCTTCCAGGGGAGGGTGCAGATGGCTCTTTCCTGTCATTGATATTTTTTTTTTGATCTGCAGTTTTAATTTAAGGCAAAAAAGAGATTAATAATATTTGATTCCGTCAGAATCGAGCATTGAGACCCTTCCAAGTGTTCATTCATGGCAATGCTGTTGAACAGTCTCGGAATCCAATACTTTGGGTACGATAATACTAGCACGTCGATGGTCAAGCAATATCCATCGCTTGGCTGCCGCCAAAAGGCAAACCAAGCATTGTTTTTTGTTCGGCAACTGAAGAAACTAACTTGGATAATAAACTTCTGGTTCTTTTCTATAATCATCATTCATCGATTATCCCTTCTCATTGATTTGTTAATTTGATAACCGTGAAATTGCTCACAGGGTCATTGGCCTCGGATTTGCCGATACCATCACCCCTTGCCAGAACAGTCAATATAACTTCAACAGATCTGGGCTGCGCTTATGCTTTTCCCGAAAGAACAAATTCGGTATAGACAGTCCTGGTGTTCCAAAGTCATACAGTCGAGTCCACCAGTAATCTATTTTGATGGTACTAGTGGTTGGGGATGTTGATGGGGCGTTTAATAAAAGTGATTCTCTTCCGGTTCATTGGTTTCAGTTTATATGGGTATGGTTCGATAGGGTACATCATTTTTTTTTGTATTTTCGTGTATTGTATTGCTTTTTCATGTATCATCCAGTGTACAATGAATTTTCTGGTCGGAAGCGGGCAATAAACTTCATCACTCTCAGCTAGTAGATAATCAGTTGGTAAGAATGAGATGAACTGGGGTTCATATGTCGTTTTTATACCTATGGTGATGAATTCAACAACCTGCTGGCTCAAATTCGGCGATAATCGTTCCCCTCGGCCTCAACTGGGAAGTTATATACGTCAATGCATAGACTTGCGTTCAACATTACCACGCATATTAGGAGAAAAAAGGTGAGGGAACACTCTGCTTATCGAAGGAAACCGTCCTACGTCGAACCCGCCGAAGGTCGTCGTTAATCCAATGGAATCCCAGAGACGCACCCGTTCGATAGACGAGCACGGATTCTGACTCGTTGACGTTCGGAAGTCGTACCCCCACGAAAAAACGCATGGGCTACTGTAAAGTTTTCGCCCAAATCTCCAACTTTGCTGCAGTTAATTTGTAATAACAATGCCACCTAACCCGTCCATCCGTAAAAAACAATATTTTGATGTGTGCTTCTCCTCCCATTTTTTCTAGAAACACGAGACCACTGAATGAACTTCCATCCTGAAAACTGACAGACGTTATTCCGCACTTTCATCGTCGAGTTATCGTGCTCACAATCTGTCAGGTACTGGAAACCCCATTGCAGTGGCCTTCAGTTGCAACTCGACTCAGCTGATCTCTGGTCTACCGTCTATAATTTATCATCCTATCATGTGTAACTAGTTCACCCTGGAATAGAACTATCGTTAGGCTATAGGGCCTCATGTTCCTGTGGCACTTTCCTTCGTAGCGGAGGAGCAATTGTGACATTTTTCTGCATCAACCTACCGACAGCTTTTCGTTTCGCCCTGACGTCAGACAAAAACGCCTTAGTCAAATTCAGTACCATTGCGGTATATCGTCCTATGACATGTCAATGCAATGGTTCCGATATACCGTCGGAAGATGTTTTTGCTATAAGATCATGCAAACGGAGGCGCTCATTATTCGCTGGGTAGTGCAACATGATTTTTGCTCTTGTTAAATTGAATTCCAAAAACGTAGGAGTTGGAAAACGTACCATTTTAGGTTTAATAACTTACGATATTCCCTCTATGTGGGTTCAAAGCATCTTTCTGCCATCTCGAAAACTAGTTTAAACGACTACGGGCTAACTGCATCATCCATTAATGTCCGCAAGTGTTGTGAACATGAATGCCCGCTAAATTAAATTATAAGCAATACTGTCTTCTGAGTGCCCGACTGTTCGATCAAAAGCCTTGAGAATGAGTAAGGTTTTCCATTCATTCATCAGTCAAACTGTGAATGCTGGTCTGTAGGTCGATTAGCGGTACAGGCCGTCTCCACTCAACCAAAGTCTTCACAAAACTTCCATTACAAACTTTTCAAGGGGGTTTAGATTGGTTTGGATGTTATTGAATGTTATACATTAGAAAAATAAAGAGGCGAATCCACGCTCCCCCCTCCCCAACCCTCTTGCTAGACTAAGAAGGTTTTGTACAGGTGCATCAAAATTACAAGGAGGCGCATCTGCAGCACACCCGCACATCAATTCCAAGAGGTTACGTACGTCATATTCGCCACAGGAATCACCTTGTTTTATATTTGTTTTTGGATAGTAAAGCTAGCAATCTTTGTTCTTGGCCATCTGGATTTAGACAACGTTTACAATTCAGCAATTCCCTAGCCTACCCCTATTATGTTTTTGGTTATATATTTCAGTGTGCAAGTTTGCCGTACACATCTTCCTCGTGTCTACATTGCATCGGCGCATCACCATTCAAGTGATGGGTTGGATGCAATGCATGCCCACGCTGGTTCTAGTCGACTCGCTTCTTTCTCCACATTCAATGGCAAGAAGGATTGTTAGTCATTTATCAATTATATGATGGTTTTCCAGGGAAGTTTTATTATTCAAAGACGTCGCTTCCAACTAAATTATCGTGAACAATCACAATAAAACGCCAAACACCATGGGGTTTGAACTACTGTCGTTGTCGCGTTTGTTTTACGTAGTCACGAAGCTAGCTCCCGACAGTTTACTCACATTTGTTGTCCGCCATAGCACCGCTTAGTCCTAATTGCTGTCTTGCATCTAGTTTGCTTTCCACATTTGTATCGTTCTCGTTGGATTCCAGCTCTTTCGGAGCAACTCTCCTGTTCTTTTAATTGAATTTTCTTATTCTACTTCATTCAGTCTTCCGATTTTTTGAGGGGGCCTGTGACTGTGGGTTTTCTCGGCATGTCGCTCACTCTGTACTGGTGTATTTGTCCTAAGCCTGCCTCGTGTGGCTTGGTGGACTCCTGAAAATTTTCGTGTTTGTCCCTCGTTGTTCTGTTTGTTTTTTATTGTGTTCTGCACTGTGGCTTCGCGCCGAATGGCTGTTGTTCTTTTTCCGTTCAGCATTAACTTGTTTTGTGCACCTGACATTTCTTCTTTTCGTTATTTCTTCCGAGGACCTGTGTGTTTCCTTTCCCTAGTTGTTGTTTTTTTTGTTTTTGTTTTTTTTATGTTTCTGTTTGGTTTCCATATACTCCTACTCTTCTATATAAACAAGTTTCAACCACTTGGTCGAAAAAGAGCATGTATTACGATTGACACATACAAGATGGGCGCACATACATGCAAACACTCCAAACAAGCCGATATAGTAATACCAGATATATTAATTATTGATACAACCGACACCTATAACCGTAATAATGTATAACTCCATACTACTATAATCATGATAGAAAAGCAAATAGAAAATGAAATGATTTGGAGAGACATATTATAATTGCTTTTTCTTATGTGTTCTCTTGTAGTATTAGTTATGATCTATTGCTGTTATAATAGTAATACCTCTCGTTGTTAGACCACGTTAGCTGCCATATCTAATGTGCTTGGAAACAAGTTGATCGATTCCGCTATGATTTGCGGGGTCCACGTCAGACAAGTGAGTCCATCCATACCTCTAGCATAGTAGATGTAGAAAAATGATAA